>ML285776.1:84564-108404 GCA_005239495.1 Nicotiana undulata
AAAAGTAAAAGTGTTGTTGTTTTTTCTCTTTTTTCTATGTGGTGAAACAATTGGTGGTCTTACCCCCGGTCCCATTTGGGAGTAAAGTTTTTAAAAAGTCCCCAGGACTATTTTGGGGCAATTTTGTATAAGACAAATAGGTTTGAACTAAGTTCACACTTAGTTTTAACCATCGTATAATATTAATTTCGAGTTTTTGGCTCAACTTGTGTGATTTGAGTTTCTGTCTTACTCTTTAATGTTTGCATAAAAATGCTTTGATTTTTCGTGCCTTTTTGAAACAAACACGATCTATAAAAGAGGGCCCTTTTATGAACGCCACTTAATGAAGAAGACGTCTCAACTTCATAATGGTGTGAATATACGAAAAAGAAATAGGAATACCCATGTTCCTTTGAGTAGTTCTTTAAAGAAAGTTTTATATTATTTGAACTTTCGTAATACGTTACATGTGTTCGAGCATCATCTATGGCTCTTTCATAATTGTTTTCTTTACAACATATTTGAATAAATACAAGGGTATAAATCATAACCCGTGACTAAATACTACCTTTAACCTAAACATTCGTTTATATCCACGAGTATGTTCTTTCGTAGGTTTCTGAATCAGGCTAGCATTTTTGGCTCTTGACTTCGCTCTTAACTTTTGATTTGTTGGGTAAAGTAGACCTCATGCTTGAATTATGACTTTTTCTAGTCTTCTTTGCCTTCCATACTATATAGTCCCCCAAGTGTTTGAGCTTTGAAGTATGAAATCTCGAGCACTTGACTATTCCTTCCTTGCGGTCCTTTTCCTGAAAAGGAAAAATATACGGGACTCGAAGGTATATAGTTTAGATGATGACTGCATAACCCTTTGAAATTTCCATCAGAAAGGTTATAACCCTAGACCGGGAATTAAGTTACTTCCGCATGTCCTTTCAGGTCTAATATCATCATTGGGTATGTGTTAGCATTTTTCCTATCATCTAAAATTGTTAGTATAATTTTAACTGTACTAAATAAAAGCGTATGTAAATGATACCTGACTGTGGGTCCTTTGCTTAAAAATAGTACTTCTATAAATGAACAGCGTTCCAACTCGAGGGTAAGACCTTGCCATCCATGGTTTCCACCAATGCCTCGCACTTTATAGGGTCCTTCCCAATTTGGATTTAACTTTCCTGCTCCAGCAACTTTTGTTGATTGGAAATTTTTTTTAAGAACAAAGTCCCCAATTTTGAAATATCTGAGGTGAGCTTTTCTGTTGTAGTACCGCTCTATAATCTGCTTTTGTGCTGCCATGCCAATTAAAGCGACCTCCCTCTTTTTCTCAAGTAAATCTTGATTGTTCTTAGTTCGTCAATGTGTGTTTCTTCTGTTGCTAATGTGAATCTTGTGCTTGGTTCACCAATTTCTACTGGTATTAGAGCCTCTGAATCGTAGACAAGTACACATGGAGTCTCTCTCGTGGTTGTTTTGTTGTAGTTCTATAAGCCCATAACACTCCTGGTAGCACTTCAGGCCAACTTCCTTTTGACTTTTCTAGTCTCTTTTTCAAATTATTGATGATGATCTTATTTGTTGACTCAGCTTGTCCATTAGCCACGGGTTGATAAGGTGAAGAGGTGATACATTTGATTTTTCAACTGTGGAAGAATTCTGTGATTTGCGAGCCTATAAATTGCGGGACATTATCACATACGATCTCTTTTGGGACTCCAAAGCGACATATGATATTTCGCCAAATGAAATTCTTCACCTCTTTCTCTCGTACTTGTTTGAAAGCACCTGCTTCTACCCATTTTAAAAAATAATCTGTTAGTACTAGTAAAAACCGTACCTCTCCTTTTGCTTGTGGTAAGGTTCCTACTATATACATTCCCCACTTCATAAATGACCACGAGGATATAACTGGATGTAATAATTCCGCAGGTCGATGCATATTGTTAGCATAACGTTGACATTTATCGCATTTGGCTATAAACCTTTTCGCATCTTCTTCCATTTTAAGCCAGTAGTACCTTGCTCTGATTAGAGTCTTAACTAGAGACCTTCCACCTGAGTGATTTCCGCAATGTCCTTCATGCACTTATTTCATCACGTACTCAATTTGATTAGGTCCGAGGCACATTGTTAAAGGACCACCAAATATTTTGCAATATAAATTGTCTCGAATCAGACAGTACCGAGAAGCTTTCCGTCGAAGTGCTTGAGTTTCTCTCTTTTCTTCAGGTACGATCCCATAATGCAAAAAAAATTACAATTTCATTTCTCCAATCCCAGGTTAAATTATTGAATGTTACCTTGTGTTTATCCTCGTCGAGTGTTGAATGAAATAAATGTATTACAATAGCGTTTTCTTCACTCGTTACATCTGCTACCGAAGCAAGGTTAGCTAACGCATCTGCTTCTGCGTTTTTCTTCTCTGGGTAATTGCACGATCTTCCACGATTGGAACTTACTGACTAGTACTCCTGCCTTTTCCAGATATTGCTACATTTGAGTCTCTCTAGCGGTGTTAGTCCCCTGCATCTGATTTACCACCAGTTGAGAGTCACTTTTGATCACGATTTTCTCTATAGAGAGTTCTCGTGCTAGTTCCAGAACTGCAATGACAACTTCATACTCTGCTTCATTGTTAGTAATAGGGTAACGTTTAATTGCTTGTCTTATCGTTTCAGCTGAAGGTGGTATCAAGACAATTCCCAAACCGGCTCCTTTGACATTGGAAGAACCGTCAGTAAATAAAGTCCATGCTCCTGGATTAGCTCCAGTAAAAATATGTAATTCCTTTTCTACTTCAGTAATTATATTTGTATTAAAATCTGTGACAAAATCTGCTAAATTCTGAGACTTTATTGCTGTCCTAGGTTGACATACAATATCATATTCACTTAATTCTATTGCCCACTTGGCTAATCTGCCTGAAAATTCTTGTTTATGTAGGATATTTCTTAAGGGATATGAAGTTACGACTGAAATTGGATGACATTGAAAATATGGAGCCCGTTTGGATTGGCTTAAAAAAAGTGAATTTTCACCGGAAATAGTTTTTAAGCCAAAAAGCAATAAGTTGGGATTGCCCAGCTTCTTGATTTTGGCTTGTTTTAAGCTGTTTTAAACTTATTTTAAGTACTTTTTGATTTTGCCAAACACTGAAAAAAGCTAAAATGAACTTAAAAGCTAATTTGACCAGCTTAAAGGCCAATCCAAACACCCTCATGGTCTCAATTTCCTAGCTGCCATGACCAAGGCTGAAGCTAGTTTTTTCTAGATGAGGGTATCTAGTTTCGGCATCCAATAAGGATTTACATACATAATAAATGGGAGATTGATTACATTTGTCTTCCCTTACTAGGACTGCACTTACAGCTACTTCTGCAACAACAATATAGATGTACAGTCTTTCTCCATCCCTTGGCTTGGATAATAATGGAGGATTTGATAGATAAGCCTTCAAAATTTTGAGGGCTTGTTGGCATTCTTCAGTCCATTCGAAATGATTATGCTTCTTTAACACTGCGGAGGATATCAAATGTCGTTGAAAGATGTTGGAAATGGTCTTCAGCTTGTGTTGACTTGACCAACATATCATCGATGTATACTTCAATTGTATTCCCCAGATGTTCTTGGAACATCTTGGTCACCAGCCTTTGGTACGTGGCTCTAGCATTTTTCAAGCCAAATGGCATGACTTTGTAACAATAAGTCCCCCTATTTGTAATAAAGGAAGTTTTTTCCTCGTCTAAGGACTACATTTTTATCTGATTATTACCAGAATATGCATCTAGAAAGCTTATTAATTCGTGATATTTGGTAGCATCAATCATTTGATCTATACGCGGTAAAGGAAATGAATCCTTTAGACATGCTTTGTTTAAATCAGTGTAATCTACACAAACTCTCTTTTACTGTTCTTTTTAGGTACTACCACAATATTAGCTAACCAATTGGAATATTTTACCTCGCGTATTGAAACGATTTTTAAGAGTTTCTGTACACTCCGTCCGCGGAGCGTATGAATTTCCTGGAATGTACATAGACCAAAAGAGGGAATGAAGGGATAAGAAAAGAAATATTACATAAAGAGTGAAATTCCATAAAACATGTTCCACAGGGCACCTGTTCAATACATCAGGACAAAACGATTGATCCAGTTGAGACTGCAACAATTTCTTTTGCGGGAACTGAAATAAGAGCTTGAACAGGAGCTGCTGTTGAATCTTCATCGATCACTTGATTTTTGAATGATCCCTGCTTCCTCTTCTTTTGTTTGACAGGTACGAATGATGGGTCTCCACTCAGTTTATGAGTCATCACTTCTGGGGGTATACCTGTCATATCTGAATGGGACCATGCAAAACAATCTGCGTTAGATTTTAAATATTCAATCAACTTACCTCTTCTGACGGGGTTTAGCCTTGCTCCGATATGAATTCTTTGTTCTGGCCTTTGCTTGAATAATTGAACAACTTCAAGTTCCTCAGTCGTTATTTTTATGTTTTCATTTTCTTTTAGCTCCTGAATAACATCTGGCATGGAGTCTACGTCCGTTCTGTTTTGATGCAACCTCTGTTGAGATTTGATTTACCGCATCTTTATCATTTGCACCCATTTCTGTTTGAGCTGCTCCCGAGTTGATATTCCTCAAAATTTGTTGATCTCCTCGAATCGGCTGAATTTCCCATTTTGAATGGAATTTGATAACCTGATGTAGTGTAGACGGTATAACGTCCATGTCATGAATCCATGGTCTTCCCATAATTACATTATAGGACATATCCGTATCAATGACTTGAAATTTTGTTTCTTTGATGACCTCTTCTGCGTAAGTGCTTAACTCAATTCCTCCTTTTGTAATGATAGTAGAGTTATCAAATCCTGATAAGTATCCCGCTTTTGGTATTACACGATCTACTATCAACATCTCTTCCACGACTCTTAATAGAATAATATTCACTGCGCTACCTGGATCAATCAAGACTCATTTTACATTAGTGTCATGTATAAGTAGAGATATTACCAGTGCATCATTTTGAGGAACCAGTAACCCATCAGCATCAGCATCGTCAAATATTATGTTGTTGTCTTCCAAGGTTTCACGAGTTCGCTTCCTGTGAGTTATTATGAACTTTGTTATTTTTCTTGCTGCAATATAGGTTACGCCATTAACCTCTTCTATGCCATTTATCACATTTACTGTTCTCTTTGGAGATGGTGGTTTTGGGGGCTCCTGTCTGTTCTTCATATATGCCTGCTTGCCTTTTTCACTAAACGACTCTGTTAGATAGCCCTGTTTCAATAAATGTTCTACCTCACCTTGTAATAATCTGCAGTCTGATGTTCTGTTCCCGTTATCATTGTGGAATTCACACCAGAAGTATGGGTTCCTTCTGTTTGGATTTGATCTCATCTCTTTGGGCCATCGAACTTTATCTCCCATGTTTCTCAGAACAACAATTAGCTCGGAAGTACTTACATTGAAGTTATAGTCTCCAATTCTCGTATTTGTGTTATTACCTCTGTTACGTTCATCTTGATCCTTTCTGAATCTTGATGATGATGAACTTGAATCTCTATTTGATGGTCTATGATCAGGCCGTGCGTTTTCAGATTTGGGACGAGCTTCCCGACCCGAAGGTCCCATGTATGGCGCATACCTATTTTTAGCAGTTCTCTTTTCTGATTCTGATCGCCTTGAACTCGTTTTTTCTTCTGCCCTAGATTGAGCTATGGTATCCTTTTCGATTCGTAATTTGGTATTGTACCTGTTATAAACATCATTCGGCGTCGTGGCTGGGAATTCTCACAAGCTCGCTTTGTGCCTCATCGTAGCTTCAGAGCTTTTCTTATTCAAATTGCTCGCAAATGCCATAGCTACCCAGTTGTCAGGTACTCTAGGTAACAACATCCTTTCTCGTTGGAATATGTCTACAGATTCTCTAAGAAACTCTGTATCTCCCTGTTTTACCTTGAATATTCTTCCATTTCCTTTTCTACTTTTTGTGCACCCGAATGTGCTTTTATGAATGAATCTGCAAGCTTAGAAAAAGAGTCAATAGAGTTTTTCAGGTAAGAGAGAATACCACATTGGTGCTCCTTTGGTAAAAGTCTCTCCAAACCTTTTGACCAGCATGGATTCGATCTCCTGCTTGGTTAAGTCATTGACTTTTACTCCCGTGGTGAATGCAGTGACATGGTCGCGTGGATCAAATTGTCCCATCATATTTTGGTATATCAGGCATTTTAAATTTTTTGGGAATCGGTAATGGTGCAACACTTGGCTTCCATGGTTGTTGAGAATATTTGTCAATATCAATCCCTTTGATGACAGGTGGTACACCAGTTATTTGTTTAGTACGGCCGTTTTGTTTCTTCACCTGTTTCTGCAAGGTTAGTATTAAAGATTGCAAATCAGAATTACTAGTCATACTTGGTCTCCCTTCGAGTGATTCCTTAGGAGTGCCTCCACTTCCAGAATTAGCCAGTCCTAAGTGTGGATTTTCCACAGTTGCAGTATTATTTGGAGGAGGTGTTGGCGGTATAGTTGGTATCCCCCTCACGAAATCTTGGAGAGCTTCATTCGCATATTCAACAATTATTTGCTTCAAATCGTCTTACTCTCGTGTTTGCTCATTCACAAGCTGGTCATTGTTTTGAGTTGTGAGTCTTGCCGGGGTTGGTTCCCTTGAACCACGTGGAGTTTCTTGAGGCGATGGAATTGAAGTTCCTGTTGCTTGTTAGTTGTTGTCGTTGACGTTTGACATGATTCAGTAAGAATATTTTGAAAAGTAAGAAAGGATTATCAGATTCCCAATAACGGAACCAATTTGTTTAACTAAAGAATCAGATTCTTAGTCAAAACTTATTTAAGAAGTACTCAGGCTACAAATAATCAAGAGAATTAGCTAAAACAATAAAGTAAATTAGAACTTAGAATAGAAAGGAAATTCGTAGAGAGCACAAGAATGTAAAGTATATTCCAATAGTAATCAGAACGTGTCCATACAAATAATATTTCTTTCCCTTTTATAGGGAATTTCAAGTACACTGTCTACTTCTCTTTATAATTGAGCATTAATGAGTATTTATATCATTAATGAAACGTTATAATAGGTAATCGTAACTGTTTCGTGAAGATTTTGTAACGTTTGAACTCATTGATTGAAGATCTATGAATCTACCATCTTTTCTGCCCTGATTCATTTTGACCGTGTCTATTCAACTCTTTGAATAGACTCGAGCGCCCGTTTCCAGTCATCTCGTGGGTGTTTAGCTCGTATCTACTTGCTTCGTATCTCTTTCTAAGTTTTCTTCTAACTGTCATCCTTCCATTAATCCATGTGGCTTGCCATGTCAACCACTTGATTAATTCCACGTGTAATATTTATTTTCACTAATACAGTATTTAAATGGATTTTGGTGCCAAGTTTAAAGGATCACATATTATGCTGAAGCTCGCATTTGTGTTATAAGGGCAATCAAAGATCTTAAATTTGAACGTAACTATCATTTAAATAAAAGAATTTTCACATGCAACATTTCACCATATATAAATCTTGATTTTCATTCATATATCCTTAACTTTTTTTTCAAGTGAAAAAATTTATGTCCGACCACCAAGATGTGGTGGAATGAATATAAATTCTTTTCTTGATACGTAATACGAATCTGAATTAATCGAAACAGTTCGTAGAAAAAAAATTATACTCAAATATAACTTTATTTCCCAAATACTCTTTACTCTTTTTCAACTTCTAGCTCCAAATACTTCTTTTATTTTCCAAATGACGGTTAAATAGGGTGGTGCAATAGGTAGCAATCAACGCTGTGTCAAATGGTGGAACAGATAAAATTTTGTTAAAACAAAAAGATAGACATTTGCAAGAAAAATTTAAGATAAAAAGATACATCAGTTTACAGTTTGAGGGAATACAAAACTTAGTTAAAAGAATTTTGGCTTATTTCTCAATTAGTTTATTAATTGGTAAAGGACGGGGAAAAGCTTTTTTTTTTTGGACAATCAAAGAGGCATGTTTTATAGATTAATTACAAGGAGCATTGTCAAGGGGTGGTACAGCGTTACAAAAACGTGTATGAGCACTGCCACCAATGTATACTATATTATCATTACAAGAGTTGTCAAATTATTGTTACGATCCAAATTTTCAACCTTAGGAATTGTGATGGCGTCTAACACCACACTTGCTAGGCAAACCAATGTTAGAACTTGATTAACCATTTTCCTTTAAATATTTACTTAAACACAATAATACAATTTAATTAAAGTAAACTAAGTCTAATAGTTTCCAACGAATAATCTCATGAATAAAATAATAGACGAATAAATAATCGAGCAACGAACTAAATATGTATAACTCTAAGACTACCCCAGGGTCTGATGTCACAATTCACGAACTACTAAAGAATACTACAAATACTGGGTTGAAAGAAATAGTGTAACTGTTCTGATATAATAAAACATCGTTTATAAAAAAATAGGAGAAGATTCCAGGAATCTGCGAACGACTGCAGATCTACCTCGTGTCGCCGAATAAATGGACGGCTGCTCTAAAAGTCTCTACTGCTGGCCGGTACCTGGATCTGTACAAAAGAGTGCAGAGTGTAGTATTAGTACAACCGACCCCATGTACTGAGTAAGTGCCGAGCCTAACCTCGACGAAGTAGTGACGAGGCTACGACGGGGCATTAACAATATAACCTGTGAACAATATTAAATGAAGCAAGAAGGGAATCTAAAACAAATAAATAATAACTGTAACAACAATTAAAATACCTCAGTCATCTTTTCCAGGTCTCAGTTATAACCAAATCTCACGTAAGTTTCCAAATTTTCAAACTTTGACTTTAAAATAACAGTAGTGTAAAGTATGAAAAATAGTAAAATAAAACAGTAAGTTTTTCCAAATCTTTGTTTTCTTTGAAAATCAGTAAAACATAAGTGTCCTCCCTTATTGCTCCTTGTTGCGGCGTGCAGCCCGCTCCCACCTGTCCACCCTTATTGCTCCTCCCTAAATATATCACCCTTATTGCTCCTGTTGCGGCGTGCAACCCGATCCCACCTGTCCACCCTTATCACTCCTTGTTGCGACGTGCAACCCGCTCCCACCAATCATATCATATCAATTTATTTATAAATTTTACAATTCAGGACAAGTCTTTCACAATATTTTTGTCTCAACCATTATAAATAAGAAACTGTATTTTCTCATAAACTTCATCAATATCCTCTCAACCATGAAACCAACAGGAGCATAAATATGTCTCTCGTAAAAACAATGCCAAACTGCTCAACATTTACGTACCACAAGGAAACCAAATAAACAACCAATACTCTCTCAAAATAACTACAACAAGACTTAACAACAAAGTAACAAAGCCAAGTAGTCATAGAAATAATAATGAACATAGAACAATTAAGACATGAATCAATTAAATTGGAAACGGGGAAGGAATCATGCTTAACAGGCAATTTGGTGGTGCATAGATACTCGTCACCTCACCTATACACCACACACATGAAAATTCACATAGCAAATAAGTTGGGGATTCCTATTCCCTCAAGTCAAGGTTAAACAAAGCACTTACCTCAATTTCGCAGACCACTCACTGTTCAATTATAGTTTTCCTTTTGAATTCACCTCCAATACACTCGAATCTATTCACAATTAACTTAATATCATTAATTAAAGCTAAAGGAACTAACTTTATTGAAAATCATAATTTTTCTAAAAAAAAAGTGAAAACCTGACCCCGGGCCCGCTTGGTCTAAACTCGGGGTTCGGACCATATTACGTTTACCCATTCACCCATGAACCCGAATATACAACTAGCTTCGAAATCCGACCTCAATTCGATGTAAAGATTCGATTTTTACAAATTTCTCTAATTCTACCCAAACCCTCAATTTTTACCATGAAAGTTCTTAGTTTTTGATTTAAAAGTGATGAAAAATATTGGGTAATTGAAAGAGTAAAGTTTAAGATTGATTACCAACAACTTGGGGATGAACCTTGGTGAAGAAATTCGTCCCTAGGGGTGTGATGTTGGAAAATTTTGAAAAAGAAAGGTTCTGCCCGTTTTAAGAATGGTATTTATATGGCTGGGCAGTCGACCTTCGCACCTGGGGTGCTTGGGTCGCACTTGCGGTTTCGCAGGTGCGGATAAGTGGTCACACCTGCGGAAATGGGCAAGGCCACTGAGGGCCGCACCTGCGGAGGAGAATCCGCTCCTGCGGAACCGCTTCTGCGGAACTAAGTCCGCATCTGCGAAAAGGGGAAGGGGCTAGGCTGGACCGCACCTACGGCTGATGGTCCGCAGTTGCGAGCTCGCACCTGCGGCCCTAGGCTCGCAGGTGCGGGCACAGCAGAACTGGTGCACCAACAGTGATTTTTTCAAAATTTTAACACTCCGAAACCTACTTGAAACTCATCCGAGCCCTCGGGGCTCTAAACAAATCATGCACGCAAGTCTAAAAATATCATACGGACTTGATCGTGCGATCAAATCATTAAAATAACATGTAAAACTATGTATTAAACCTCAAAACTCATCAGTTTCCTCAAGAACACTTAAAGTTCATTATTTCTCAACCGGATGTCCGAATCACGTCAAATAAACTCCGTTTTTCACCAAATATCACAGTTAACCTTTAAATACTATAACAAATATGTACCGGGATTCGGAACCAAAATACGGGCCTGATACCAATGGTTTCAAACATTAATTCTTTTCTGTATTTCACAAATATTTCAGGAAAACAATTTCTTTCAAAAATTGATTTCCAAGGCTTGGGACCTCGGGATTCATTTCCGGGCATACGCCCAAGTCCCATATTTTACTGCGGACCCCGAGATCGTCGAAACACGGATCCGGATCCGTTTACTCAAAATGTTGACCAAAGTCAACTATAATCAAATTTTAACTCTAGAAATTACTATTTCTCATATTTTCACATAAAAATTTTCCGATTTCACGTCCGGACTGTGCACGCATCGAGGTATTTAAATTTAATATTTTTATGGATAATAACGTAGAACAGAGTCTAAATTCATAGAATGTCCCCTTGGGTCATCACAATCTCCACCTCTAAAACAAACGTTCGTCCTCGAACGAACATAGAAAATTACCTGAATTGGCGAACAAGTATGGATATCTACTCTGCATGTCCGACTCGGACTCCCAAGTAGCTGCCTCAACGGGCTGGCCTCTCCACTACACTCGAACTGAAGGATAAATCTTATACCTCAACTGACGAACGTGCTGGTCTAAAAAATAGCTACCGGCACCTCCTCATAAGTCAGGTCTTTGTCCAATTGGACATAGCTGAAATCTAACACGTGGGACAGGTCACCATGATATTTCCGGAGCATAGACACGTGGAATACCGGATGAACTTAGGATAACCTTGGAGGCAACGCGAGTCTATAAACTAGCCCCCACTCTATCAAGAATCTCAAATGGCCCGATATACCTAGGGCTCGACTTGCCCTTCTTCCAAAACCTCATAACACCCTTCATGGGAGATACACGAAGCAATACTCTCCCTACAACCATGAATGACACATCACGCACCTTACGATCGGCATAATTCTTTTGCCTAGACTAAGCTGCACGAAGTCTCTCCTGAATAATCTTGACCTTGTCTAAGGTCTCCTGAACTAGGTCTGTACCCAGTAACCGAGTCTCTCCCGGCTCAAACCATCCAACTGGCGATCTGCACCGTCTACCATATAATGCCTCATAAGGAGCCATCTGAATGCTCGAATGATAACTATTATTATAAGCAAAATCCCCTAATGGAAAGAACTCATCCCAAGAACCTCCAAAGTCAATAACACAAGCGCGGAGCATATCCTCCAATATCTGAATGGTACGCTCGGACTGCCCGTCAGACTGAGGGTGAAATGTTGTACTCAACTCTACTCGGGTACCCAACTCACGCTGAACTCCCTTCCAAAAGTGCGAAGTAAACTGTGTACCGATCAGAAATAATAGACACATACACACCATGAAGGCGAACAATCTCCCAGATATATAACTCAGCCAACCACTCCGAAGTATAAGTACTTGCCACAGGAATGAAATGTGTTGATTGAGTCAGTCTATCCACAATAACCCAAACTGCGTCAAATTTCCTCTAAGTCTGCGGGAGTCCAACAACGAAGTTCATAGTGATACGCTCCCACTTCCACTAAAGAATCTCCATCTGCTGAAGCAAGCCACCGGGTCTCTGATGCTCATACTTTACCTGCTGACAATTTAAGCAACGAGCCACATATGCAACAATGTCCTTTTTCATCCTTCTCCACCAATAATGCTGCCTCAAACCTTGGTATATTTTGGCTGCCCCTGGGTGAATCGAATACTTAAAACTGTGAGCCTCCTCAAGGATCAACTCACGAAGGCATCAACATTAGGCACACATATACGACCCTGCATCCTCAAGACACCATCATCTAAAACTGTAACCTGCTTGGCACCACCGCGCCGAACTGTGTCCCTAAGAACCATCAAATGCGGGTCATCATCCTGCCGCTCCCGGATACGCTCAATTAGAGAAGACCGAGCGACTATACAAGCTAGAACAATGCTGGGAAAAATATCCAACCTCACGAACTGATTAGCCAACATCTGAATGTCTGAAGCTAACGGTCTCTCACTGACTTGAATATACGCAAGGCTGCCCATACTCACCGGCTTCATACTCAATGCATCGGCCACCACGTTGGCCTTCCCTGGATGATATAATATGGTGACATCATAATCCTTCAGTAACTCTAACCATCTCCACTGCCTCAAATTTAGATCTTTCTGCTTGAATAAGTACTGGAGACTGCGATGATCAGTAAAAACCCCACACGACACGCCATAAAGATAGTGCCTCCAAATTTCAATGCATGAACAATGGCTGCCAACTCTAAGTCATGAACATGATAATTCTTCTCATGGACTTTCATCTACCGAGACGCATATGCAATCACTCTGCCATCCCGCATCAATACTGCTCCACGTCGAACTCGGGAAGCGTCACAATACACCGTGAAAGAACTCAAACTTGATGGTAACACCAACACCGGTGCTGAAGTCAAGGCTGTCTTGAGCTTCTGAAAGCTCACCTCACACTCATCTGACCATTTAAATGGGGCACCTTTCTAAGTCAATTTAGCCATTAGGGCTTCTATGGATGAGAACCCCTCCAAAAAACGACGATAGTAACTTGCCAAACCCAAGAATCTCCTGATCTCCGTGGCTGTAGTGGGTCTAGGCCAGTTCTTGACTGCCTCAATCTTCTTAGGATCAACCGAAATACCCTCCGCTGATACAATATGACCCAAGAAGGCTACTGAATCTGACCAGAACTCGCATTTAGAAAACTTGGCATACAACTGATTATCTCTCAAAGTCTAGAGTGCTATATGGAGGTGCTACTCATGCTCTTCCCGACTGCGGGAGTGTATAAGAATGTCATCAATGAACACGATCATGAAAGAGTCCAGATGGGGCTTGAAAACCTGATTCATCAAGTCCATAAAGGTTGTTGGAGCATTAGTCAGTCCAAAAGACATAACCAAAAATTCATAGTGCCCATACCTCGTCCGAAAGGCTGTCTTAGGAACATCGAACACCCTAATCTTCAACTGATGATAGCCCGACCTCAAATCAATTTTCGAAAATACCCTAGCACCCTGAAGCTGATCAAATAGGTCATCTATTCTCGGCAACGGATACTTATTCTTGATAGTAACTTTATTCATGTATTGGTAAAAATAAGCTTCACACGTGTACTAATTATGATGACTCAGCAATCCACGTGGAGCAATGAAGACGTGACAACTGGACGAGACTTTATGAAAATGTACGAGATAAAGAGGAATGGAACAACATACCCACGAGGTAATCATATACGGGAATCTCAACCAGATTGAGGATATGAAAAGACACGGTCGGAATGAATCAAGGCAGAATAAAGGGCAGATTCGGAGATCTTCAATTAATGAGCCAAACGTTATGCAATCTTCAGGCAACAATTACGATTAATCATTGTAACGTTATATTAATGCCATTATTTAGCCATTAATGCTCAATCACTGAAAAGAGTAGACGTTATATTACGAAATTCCCTATAAAAGGGAGTAAAATATAACTTGTAAGGGGACATTCGAACCAATATTGAAATATACTTACTTTTGCGCATCATTATTTCTTTTTATTGACAAATCTATTTACAATTATTTTCATATTCTTTTGGTTATCAGAAACCCGTGTTCTTCTTAAAATGCTTTGGCGGAGAATCTAATTCTTTGGTTAAACAAATTGGTTCCGTTACCGGGAATCTGATAATCTCTGCCTTTTCTCAAACAACATTCTGAAAATCATGTCGAACGCCAACGACAACAACCAACAGAGGATTGAAACTCCAGTTCCATCACCTTCAGGATCCCCACGAGGCTCAAGGGAACCATCCCTAGAGAGATCTACGACTCAAAATAATAATCACAATGGAAATGAACAAACAGGAGAACAAGATCCCTTAAAACAAATGGTTGGTGAATATGTGACTCAAGCCTTACAAGCTTTCATGAGGGGACTACCAGCTGCGTCACCTACACCTCCTCCTAACAACACCGCAACTATGGAAAATCCACAATTGGGATTATCAAACTCAGGAAGTAGAGGCACTCCAAATGAGTCCCTCGAAGCAAGACCAGGTATGTCTAGTAATCCATAATTACAATCTTTATTATTAAGCATTGCAGGAACATGTGAAGGAACAACGACCGAATCGAGCAAATCCCTGGAGTACCATATGTCATCAAAGGCATCGCCGTTGATAGATATTCTTAACAACCTTGGAAGCCAAGTGCAGCACCCTTGCCTATTCCCAAGAAATTAAAATGCATGATATTCCAAAGTACGATGGGACGACCGATCCACACGATCATGTAACTGCTTTTACTACAGGAGTAAAAGGCAATGATCTGACTAAACAAGAAATTGAATTAGTATTGGTCAAAAAGTTCGGAGAGACACTCATCAAAGGAGCACTAACATGGTATTTTCTTCTACCCGAAAATTCTATTGACTCTTCCGCTGAGCTTGCAGATTCTTTTATAAAAGCACATTCCGGTGCACAAAAAGTCGAAAAAAGAATGGAAGACATATTCAAAATAAAACAAGGAGACGCGAAGTTGCTCCGTGAGTTTGTAGACAGGTTTCAACGAGAAAAAATGCTGCTACCAAGGTACCTGACAATTAGGCAGCAATGGCGTTTGCAAGCAATTTAAATGACAGAAGCTCAGAAGCCACTAGAAGACTCAAGGAAAGCTTGAGAGAATTCCCAGCCACGACATGGAACGATGTCTATAACAGGTACAACACCAAGCTACAGATAGAAGAAGACACCATTGCTCAATCAAAAGCTGAAGATCGAACCAGTTCCAGACGCTCCGAACCAGAAAGGAGACCGGGTAAGAACATATATGATCCATATATGGGACCTTCGGGACGAGAAACTCATTCCAAGTTTGAAAACACACGGTCAAAATATAGACCGTCAAATAGAGATACGAGCTCTTCCTCATCAAGATCTAGAAAGGATCGAGATGAACGAAATAGAGGTAATACAAGAATTGGAGACTACAACTTCAATGTAAGCGGATTCGTGAAGCCATGGAAGCAGGCAACATATCATTCGACGATGCAGATGTCAACGGATTGTTGTTTCCCCATAACGACACACTGGTAATATCCTTACTGATACATGACGCTAACATAAAAAGAGTGTTGATTGATCCATGTAGCTCAATCAATATCATTTTGTTGAGAGTTGTGAAAGAAATGCTAATGGAGGATCAAGTAATACCAAAAGCACAAGCCTTATCTGGGTTTGACAACTCAACGGTCATAACAAAAGGAGAGATTGAGCTTAGTACCTATGCAGAAAGAGTAATAAAAAATATGAAGTTCCAAGTCGTCGATACCGATATGGCTTACAACATAATCATGGGGAGGCCATGGATCCATGATATGGAAGCAATGCCATCTGCTTTACATCAGGTAATTAAATTTCCTTCCAAATGGGGAATTCAACAGATTCAAGGAGATCAGCAGACCTCAAGAAATATAAATTCAGTAGTACACTCTAACAAAAAAGAGGTAGCGGAAGAATCAAAAGATGAAGAAATCACCCAAACAAGTACGGAAGAAGATAGACACGAGAAGGTGAACCAGATCACCACAGAGGCAACATCAAAACATACGGATATGGATTCTAGACCCGATGTCATTCAGGAGCCAGAAGAAGACGAACATATTAAAACAACCACTGAGGAGCTCGAAGCTATCCCACTATTCGAGCAGGAGCCTGAGCAAAAAGTTCATATAGGCACGAGGCTAAGCCCCGCGAGAAGAGGTAAGTTAAATGAATATCTAAAAGCTAACTCAGATTGTTTCGCTTGGTCCCATTCAAATATGACAGGTATACCTCCAGAAGTGATGACTCATAAACTAAATGAAGATCCATCCTTTGTACCTGTCAAGAAAAAGAAAAGAAAGCAAGGACCACTGAAGAACCAACTGATCAATGAAGATGTACAAAAACTCTTGAAAATTGGTTCAATATGCGAGGTAAAATATCCTAATTGGTTAGCTAATACCGTAGTGGTGCCCAAAAAGAATGGTAAATGGAGAGTATGCGTATATTACACATATTTGAATAAAGCATGCCCCAAAGACTCATTTCCATTACCGCACATAGATCAAATGATTGATGCCATTGCAGGTTATGAATTTGTAAGCTTTCTAGATGCGTATTATGGTTATAATCAGATAAAAATGGATCCCTTAGATAAGGAAAAAACTTAAGTTATTACAAACAAGGGGACTTATTGTTACAAAGTCATGCCTTTTGGCCTGAAAAATGCTAGAGCCACATATCAAAGGCTAGTGACCAAGATGTTCCATAAACATATGGGGAAAACAATGGATACATTGATGACATGCTGGTGAAATCAACACAAGCGGAAGATCATTTCCAGCATCTTTCAATCACCTTCGAAATACTGCGCAGGTATAACATGAAACTAAATCCAGAAAAATGCGCCTTTGGCGTTGAATCAAGTAAGTTTTTGGGTTTCCTTGTATCAAATAGGGGTATAGAAGTAAACCCTGCTCAGATTAAAGCTATTGATGAAATACCTGATATACTTACGAGCAAAAAAGAAGTTCAAAGACTAACAGGAAGAATTGCAGCTTTAGGAAGATTTATCTCCAAGTCTTCGGAGAAAAGTTTTAAATTCTTTTCAGTTCTAAAAAAGCAGAATCAGTTCGAATGGACTGAGGAATGCCAACATGCTCTCAAAGATCTGAAGGCTTATCTATCAAAACCCCCGCTGCTGTCTAAACCAAAAGAGGGGGAAAAGCTGTATGTCTATCTTGTCGTTGCAGAAATTGCCGTAAGTGCAGTACTAGTAAGAGAAGACAAATGTAAATAATCTCCAATTTATTATGTAAGCAAGTCTTTATTAGATGCTGAAACTAGATATCTTCATCTAGAAAAATTAGCCTTAGCTCTAATTATGGCAGCTAGAAAGTTAAGACCATACTTTCAATGTCACCCAATTTCTGTTGCGACCTCATATCCACTGAGAAATATTTTGCATAAACAAGAGTTATCAGGAAGATTAGCTAAGTGGGCAATAGAATTAAGAAAACATGACATAATATATCCTAGGACTGCAATAAAGTCTCAAATTCTAGGTGATTTCGTCGCTGATTTTAATACTAGCATAATCCCTAAAGTGGAAAAAGAATTACAAATCTTCAACGGATATAATCCATGAATATGGACTCTATTTACTGACGACTCTTCTAATATAAAAGGAGCCGACTTGAGAATTGTTTTAATACCACCTACGGGTGAAAAGATACGACAAACCATTAAATGTTATCCCATAACTAACAATGAAGCAGAGTACGAAGTTGTCATTCCAGGGCTTGAACTGGCACGAGAACTCTCAATCGAGCAGATCGTGATCAAAAGTGACTCTCAAATTAGTGGTAAAACAAATGCTGGGGACTTATACCGCTAGAGAGGCTCAGATGCAACAACATCTAGAAAAGGCACGAGACCTGGCAAGACAATTCCAGTCATGGAAGGTTATGCAAATACCCAAGGAGGAAAATGCAGAAGCGGATGCATTAGCTAACCTCGCGTCAGTTACCGACGTAACAAATAAAGACAATGCAATTGTGATACACTTATTTCGTTCAGCAATTGCCCAGGACAAAAATGAGGTAACATTTAAAAATTTAACCTGGGATTGGAGAAACAAAATTGTAAACTTTTTTGCAGAATGGTACCATACCAGAAGATAAAAAAGCAGCTCAAGTACTTCACCGGAAAGCTGCACGGTACTGCCTAGTTCGTGATAATTTATAGCGTAAAACATTTGGAGGTCCCCTAGAAAAGTTCCTTGGACCCAATCAAACGGAGTACGTGATGAAGGAAGTACACGAGGGACATTGTGGAAACCACGCAGGAGAGAGATCCTTAGTCAAAACCCCAATCAGAGCAGGGTACTATTGGCCTAAAATGGAAGAAGAGCCTGAACATTTCGTAGCCAAATGCAACAAATGTCAACGGTATGCCAATAATATACATAGACCAACAAAGTTACTCCACCCAGGGGTGTCACTATGGCCATTTGAAATGGGGTATCGATATAGTGGGACCTCTTCCCCCAGCTAAAGGAAAGGTACGATTCTTACTCGTATAAACTAATTATTTCACAAAATGGGTGGAGGAAGACACTTTTAAACAGGTGCGAGAAAAATAAGTGAAAAGTTTCATATGGAGACACATAATATGCCGCTTTGGAATACCAAAGGAGATCGTGTGTGACAATGGCCTGCAATTCATAGGCTCAAAAATCACAGAATTCTTCGAAAGCTGGCAATCAAACGAATCACTTCATCACCATATCACCTCGTGGCTAATGTCAAGCCGAGTCAATAAACAAAGTCATCTTCAACAACTTAAAGAAACGGTTGGAGAAAGCCAAGGGAAACTGGCCTGACGAGCTACCGACAGTATTATGGGCTTACAGAACTACTACAAAAACAACTACGAGAGAAACTACATTCACGCTTGTTTAATGTTCAGAAGCTTTAATACCGGTGGAAATCGGTTAACCAAGCACGAGGTTCACAACAACAACTGAAAAAACAAACAACGACGAGTTGAGAACAAATCTGGATTTGCTCGAGCAAAGGAGAGAAGTTGCACTAATACGAATGGCAACCCAAAAGCAAATTATAGAACGATATTACAACAGAAAATCTCACCTCAAATATTTCAAAATTGGGGACTTCGTTCTTAGAAGACTCTTCCAATCGACAAAGGAAGTTGGTGCTGGAAAGCTAAATCCAAATTGGGAAGGACCTTACAAAGTCCGTGGCGTTGCTGGAAAAGGCGCTTATGAGCTAGAAACTATGGACAACAGAATCTTACCAACCAGTTGGAATGCTGTTCATTTGAATAAGTATTACTTCTGAGTAAAAGGAATACCACCGGTCAGGTATCATTACGTTCGATTTTACTTTTGTACAGTTAAAATTATACTAACCTTTTTAGATGATAGGAAAAAAGCTAACCCATCACCAGATGATGATATTAGACCGGCATAGACACGAGGAAGTAACTGAATTCCCGGTCTAGGGTTACAACTTTCTGATGGATGTTTTTAAGGGTTAAACAGTCATCATCTAAAAACTATACACCTTCGAGTCCCGTATGTTTTTCCTTTTCAGGAAAAGGACCACAAGGAAGGAATAGTCAAGTGCTCAAGATTTTATTCTTCAAAGCTCAAACACTTAGGGGACTATACAGTATGGAAGGCAAAGAAGACTATCAAAAAGTCAATGCTCAAGCCAGAAGATCCATCTTCCCAACAAGTCAAGTACTATGAGCAAAATCAAAGAGCCAAAGACAAACACACAAAGCCTGATTCAGAAACCTTCAAAAAATATATTCATAAATATAAACGAATGTTTCAAAAAACATATTCGTAAATGTAAACGAATATCCATGTTAAAGGCAGAATATTAGTTACGGGTAAAAATGCACATCCTTGTACTTATTCAAAAACTGTTGTAAATTAAAATAGTTACGGATGAAAAAACACATCCTTGTACTTATTCAAAAATTGTTGTAAATGAAAACAATTACGGATGAAAGAGCATTATCCTTGTATTTATTCAAAAAACTGTTATAAATGAAAACAGTTATACCCTTGTATTAATTCAAAAAAATTGTTGCAAAAGAAAAACAGTTACGAGTACAAGTTCATAGCAAATCTGTTGTAAGAAAAACAGTTACAAAAAGGTTATGGACGATACACAAACACATGTAAAATGTTACGAAAGTTCGAAATAATACAAAAACTTTCTTCAAAAACATTGTTAAGAAAAACATGTGAAATTCCTATCTCTCTTTTGTATATTTTACACCATTATGAAGTTAAGACGTCTTCTTCATTAAGTGTCAATCAAAAAAGGGCCATCTTTTATAAATCGTGCCTATTACGAAAAGGTACGAAAGATCTAAGTATTTTTTAATGCAAAGTCAAAAACTAAGAGGTAAACCAAAAACCTCAAGAAAGCATGGAAAGACTTAAGAGTGAAACAAAAACTCAAAGAAATCAAAAGTCATGCTAATATTAATATTGATATATTACGGCAAAAAACTAAGTATTAACTTAGTCTAAGCCAAATTTGTTTATACATAGGTTGCCCCTAAGTTGTCAGTTAGGGACTTACAAAGGATCAAACTTTACCCCAAATGGGACCGGGGCTAACCACCAATTATTGCAAATTAAAAAAAAGAACCAAGTTCCTTAAACTCTTTCACTAGATGAGGGGGTTGTCTTCACTGGCAGAAGGAGCAGCTTGAGATGGCAAGACACGAGCAACAAGGACCTCAGCTTCAGGTGAAGAGAAATTCTGACTTTGCTGAGACTTCTCAATCGTCTCTCTAGTTTTAGCAATTTCGGTTTCCAAGTCAAAACCCTCTTGGCCCATTTCCGTCAATGTGTCAAGACAGGCATTCAAATAAGCCCAGCTAACATCGACGACTGCTTTGTCTTCAAGAGCCTCGTAGTCCTTCTCCCATTGTTCAACTTCAGCTCTTAGCTCATCTCTCTCAGCCACGGCAGCATCATGGGAAGCTTGTAAAGGAGCAAGATACCTTTCCAGGAACTGGACCTTCTCTGAAGAAATACGGAGGTCATCTTGGTTTTGGAACTGAACAAGTTCACCAGAGTATGCCTCCTTGTGATCCAACAAGGCCTTCAGGCTTCTAATCTCTTCAGTGGCACGGGAAAGCTGCTCTGAAAAGGAAGACTCCAAGATATTTTTGTCCTTTCCTGCCTGGTTTGAAGACGCCTTCTCTATGGCCAGTTCTGCCGCAACAACTCTAACCCGCTGCTCCAAGGTACACTTTTCCTCCTCCATTGCCTCAATGCCAAGCTGTAAACTCTCGTACTGCTCCTTCCAATTGATAGCCTCGGTTTGGAAGTCATTCGCTGATTGCTCCACTTGAATGACTCTCTTCATTAACTGTGTGCCTATAAGGTTGATCTACATAAAAGGATAAATTAGATACGGTAAGAATATATAAGTAAATATGAATGAAGATCAAGTTTTACCTTTAAGGACGAGTGTACAATCTCGTTCATCCAAGTCAAGGAGCTGTGGCTTTCCAGCTTAGACATCTCAGTCGAGCCTATCAATGGCTTTAACCATACATCAGCCTGACCCGACTTTTTCAAGAGGCTGTCCGCCGCAGGAACCTATATTGTAACTTGATTCATCACCCCCCTACTGGAAGACCTTACTTCAACAACAGAAGGAACGAAAGTGGGGGCGGGTGTAGGAGTTGCGGGCGAAGTAGGTTGGGGAGCATGAACAACCATGGGAGCAGAAATAGCAATGGGAGCAGGAGGAGAGAAAACAACAAGAAGGGCTTCATCAGAGACGGTACCAAAACCTTGTTGGAACAGGTGATCAACGGACTCATGAACATGAGAGGGAGTTGCATCTTCGGGAGCGGAAAGTTCTGATTCAGGCATGGGAGGATCAACAACGGGCGCAGACTCATCGTCGGAGACCATCCTCCTCCTACGTGCCCTATGAACTAGTGAACCCTCCTCTTCCTCTTCATCCTCTAAGGTCCGGGACCCACTCGTCTTCCTTTTCGATGAGGAGGAGCCAACGATGATCTCCTGAGCCTTGGCCAGGGACAACTTTGAAGCGAACACAGCTGTAACAGAAATTCCACGAGTAGGAAACTCTATCAAACAAAAGGGGTCAGATAAAGCTCAAAAAGGGAAGAAGTAAAAACAAAAAACTTCACTTACCGTGGATCTTCACTTTCCAACCAAATCTCAAAGATAGGTACTTCCACGAACATTCTTCTAAAGGAGCAATTGACAAAAGTTTTTCTACCCAATCACGAAAATCGGAGACATTCTCGACGGTTCCCATGGTTGCTGCAAAAGGAAAAGAAACAGCCACGGTACTAATAACTTATCAAAAACAAAAGAAAAAAGGAAAGTAAGCAAAACTGTACTCACGTGCAAGGTTCCACTTCTCAGGGAAGGGGAGATTTTCTTCACCTACTAAACCTGCAGTGGGGACAACAACATACCAGACATACCACCCTCTATCCTTGTCATCATCTGGAGTATTTAACACCCTTTTACTCCTAGCCGCGAGAGTAAACACTCCTTGGCAGAACAACATCAGAGAATAGAGGTGACTAAGATGATGAAAAGAAAAGGGTACGGAAGCTAAATTGGCCAAATACCTAAGGCACGCGACTACTCGCCAAACAAGAGGACCGACTTGTCCCAAAAAAACTTTGAAGAATCGACAAACTCAATAATAACAGGGTCGATGGGAGACTTGAATCCTAATGTGAAGGGATAAGTATAGACAAAAGAGTACCCAATCCTGTAAGAGGTTATCCTTTGGTTATCGTTAGGAACAACAACAGGAAAATTAGGCTTCCAATAACAATCCCTGCGTACAAGAGACACTAAGCCCTATAATATTTAAGGAGGATAAAGGTCAACATTGTCATATGATGGCATTGAATAAAGCTGTTCTTACATAACTTGACTATCCTTGGCAAAAGAAAACTCTGCGGGAACAATCTCATCGACTCTTGACTCACAAAATGGTTCATTATGTTCTCTACTATTTGATGATGATCTAGAAGCCCTAGCCCTCAAAGAAGACGAAGGAATATTAGACCTAGAAGATGGTGGGGGAGAAGAATAAGAAGAAGAACCCCTGGAAGGAGTAGAACTTAAGCTCCTAAGCCTACCGCCTCTCCTACTCCGTGTTGGAGCAGAAGAGGGAGTCAATTCATCAACAATGATGACCTTTCTATATTGTTGGTCTGAAGAAGACATATTTACTAAGATGAAGAATTTACAAATAAAGAAAGAAGGTTGGAAGTTTTTCGTGAAAGTAAAGAAAGGAAAATGGGTATATATACTTGAAGGCGACCGTAAAAAAATGGAAAAAACAGTAATGTGAAAGTCATAATTGAAGTTGTCACTTCATGACTGATGCAACCGCAAAAAGCCCTAAAAGGCGCTGAATAATTGCAGAACCAATCTGGGGATGCCACATGGCACGGGCATTAAATGGAGGTGATAAGCGACACAAACATTCAGAGACGGATGCAATGGTACGAGTGAAGCGGCGGCAAAATATTCCCGCCATAAATGAGTATCCACTTACCAAATATTAATCAGATAAATAAATGG
>ML285776.1:108473-183131 GCA_005239495.1 Nicotiana undulata
GTGGGGGCTATCTGTATTCGTAAAAATAAGCTTCACACATGTACTAATTATGATGACTCATCAATCCACATGGAGAATGAAGACGTGACAACTGGACGAGACTTTATGAAGATGTACGAGATAAATGAGCCAACCAAATTGAGGAGATGAAAAGACACGGTCAGAATGAATCAAGGCAAAATAGAGGGCAGATTCAGAGATCTTCAATTAATGAGCCAAACGTTATGCAATCTTCACGAAACAATTATGATTAATCATTGTAACATTATATTAATGCCATTATTTAGCCATTAATGCTCAATCACTGAAAAGAGTAGACGTTATATTACGAAATTCCCTATAAAAGGGAGTAAAATATAGCTTGTAAGGGGACATTCGAACCACTATTGAAATATACTTTTGCGCATCATTACTGCTTTTTATTCACAAATCTATTTACAATTATTTCCATATTCTTTTGGTTATCAGAAACCCATGTTCTTCTTAAAATAGCTTTGGTAGAGAATCTAATTCTTTGGTTAAACAATTCAGCTACCGGTAATCTATACACATCCTCATCGACTCATCTTTCTTCTTTACAAACAAAACTGGTGCACCCCAAGGCGAGACACTAGGCCTGATGAAACCCTTATCTAGCAAGTCTTGCAACTGTTCTTTCAACTCTGGTGGGGCCATCCGAATGGAGGAATGGAAATGGGCTGAGTGCCCGGAGACACATCAATACAAAAATTAATATCCCTGTCGGGTGGCATCCCCGGAAAGCTTGCAGGAAATACCTCAGGAAACTCACGAACGATAGGAACTGGCTCTATGGAAGAAACCTCGGCATCAAAATCCCAAATATGAGCAAATTAAGCCAAACAACCTTTCTCCACTATACGACGAGCCTTAGCATATGAAATCACCCAGCTGGGAGAATGACCAGGAGTCTCTTTCCATTCTAATCGAGGCAACCCCGACAATGCTAAAGTAACTGTCTTGGCGTGACAGTCCAAAATGGCATAATAGAACGACAACCAATCCATGCCCAATATAACATCAAAATAAACCATGTATAGAAGCAAAAGATCCACACTAGTTTCAAGACATTCAATGAATACCACGCACGAACGATACACACGATCTACCCCAATAGCATCCCCCGCCGGTGTCGACACATAAACATGAACACTCAAGGAATCACGGGGCACCACCAAATACGGGGCAAAATAGGATGATACATAAGAATAAGTAGACCCCAGATGAAACAAAACTAAAGCTACTCTATTACAAACTGAGATGATACCTGTAATAACAGCGTCGGAGGACTCTGCCTTAGGCCTGGCTGGAAATGCATATAGTCGGGGCTGGGCCCCGCCACCCTGAACCACACCTCTAGGAGGACCTCCACCTCAGCGGGCTAACCTCCACCTCTAGATATCTGACCTCCACCTCTAATATTCTGGCCTCTACCTCTAACTACCTGACCCCTACCCCTTGTTGGCTGGGTAGGTGGTGCTGCAGCTGGTGCCGGAACTATTGCACGAGGACCCTGGTACTGATGTTGATTACCTAGAAACTTTGGACAAGCTCTACGAATATGCCCATATTCACCATACTCAAAACATCCCTCCTGATATGAGGACTGACCCAGACGAGCCGGCCGACCATAATAATAACTCTGCAAAGGAGGTGCTCTGATAGGCGTTGAAGAATCACTATAGACTAGTTGAGCGGAAGGAGGCTTATAAGAATCACGACCTCCTGAAGTACCATGTGAAGCCTGTAGTGCTGAATGGAATGGCCTGGAAGAATGGCCTCTGCTAAATGAAGTCCCGCCTCCAAATGAGGCACCATTGAAACCATCAGAGTGGCGAGGTCTCTTGTCTGACCCCTGACCTCCCATCCCAAGAACCGACTCAACCCTCCTAGCCACATTAGCTGCGTTCTGAAAAAAGAAATCTTGGTCCCTGTCTCCTTGGCCATCTGCAACCTGATGGGCTGAGCAAGGCCCACAATAAACCGTTTGACCCTCTCTCTCTCTCTCTCTGTGTGGGCAACAAAAGGATAACATGTCTAGCTTAATTCACGAAACGAGTCTCATACTGGGTCACGGTCATGCTGCCCTGCTGAAGTCGCTCAAACTGACGACCTTTATCCTCTCGAGTAGTAACAAGAAAAAACTTCTCGATAAAGAGATGAGAACATTGATCCCAAGTCAGAGTAGGTGATACAATTGGTCTAGTCAACAAATAGTCCCTCCACCATTTCTTGGCGGAACCTGTCACTTGAAAAGCCGCAAATATGACCCCATTGGTCTACAAAGTACCCATATTACACAGAACCTCATGGAAACTATCCAGATATTCCTAAGGATCCTCTGAAGTAGCACCACTGAAGTGAACAAGTAATAACTTAATGAACATGTCCAATCTCCATAAAGCATCGGTAGACATAGCTACCCCATAAATAAGCGGCGCTGGAGCAACTGGCTGAATTACCCCAACTGGATTGGCTGCTGGGGTCTGAACTTGAGGAGTAGTCTGAACTGGAGTGTGGGTAGCAGGAGTCTGTACCCCTCCTCCAGCCTGAGATACGGCTGCTGCAACCGGGAATGTGTCAGTCTAGGCAAAACTCTCCATAAGGCCCACTAAACGGACCAAAGCATCCTAAAGAACCGGGGTGGCAATAAACCCTTGGGGGACCTGATCTGGTCCTGCTGGAATAGTCTGAGCTGGAACCCCCTCATCAATCTCGATCCGAGGTTCCACAGCTGGGGCTGCTGTCTGAGCAATGGGCTGAGTCCTGGCCCTGCCTCGGCCTCTGCCCCTAGTAGAAGCAGCTGCTGCTGGAGGACCGGAATGCTAGTCAGCAGAAGATGAAGCACGTGTTCTCGCCATCTGTGAGAGAATAGAAGAATCCAATCAGTATTTGAGATACAAGAATCACACGATAGAATAGAAATAAAAATGGAGTTGTTTCCTAACTCAATAACTTCCGAGAGATAAGTACATACGTCTCCGTACCGATCCTTCAGACTCTACTAAGCTTGTTCGTGAATTGTGAGACCTAAGCAACCTAGTGATTTGATACCAACTTGTCACGACCCAAATTCCCAACCTTAGGGATCGTAATGGCGCCTAACACCACACTTGCTAGGCAAGCCAATGCTAGAACTTGATTAGCCATTTTCCTTTGAATATTTACTTAAACACAATAATACAATTTAAAGTAAACTAAGTCTAATAATTTCCAACGAATAATCTCATGAATAAAATAATAGTCGAATAAATAACCGAGCCACGGACTAAATATGTATAACTCTAAGACTACCCCAGGGTCTGGTGTCACAATTCACGAATTACTAAAGAATACTACAAATACTAGGTTGAAAGAAATAGTGTAACTGTTCTGATATAATAAAACAGTGTTTATAAAAAAATAGGAGAGGACTCCAAGAATCTGCGAACACTTGTAGATCTATCTCGTGTCTCCGAATAAATGGACGGCTGCTCTAAAAATCTCTACTGCTGGCCGGTACCTGGATTTGCACAAAAGAGTGCAGAGTGTAGTATCAGTACAATCGACCCCATGTACTGAGTAAGTGTCGATCCTAACCTCGACGAAGTAGTGACGAGGCTACGGCGGGGCATTAACAATATAACATGTGAACAATAATAAATGAAGCAAGAAAGGAATCTAAAACAAATAAATAATAACTGTATAAACAATTAAAATAACTCAGTCCTCTTTTCCAGGTCTCAGCTATAACCAAATCTCACGTAAGTTTCCAAATTTCCAAACTTTGACTTTAAGTAAAACAGTAAGTTTTTCCAAATCTTTGTTTTCTTTGAAAATCAGTAAAACATAAGTGTCCTTTCTTATTGCTCCTTGTTGCGGCGTGCAACCCGCTCCCACCTGTCCACCCTTATTGCTCCTCCATAAATATATCACCCTTATTGCTCCTGTTGCGCCGTGCAACCCTATCCCACCCGTCCACCCTTATAACTCCTTGTTGCGGCGTGCAACCCGCTCCCACCTGTCCACCCTTATTGCTCCTCCATAAATATATCACCCTTATTGCTCCTGTTGCGCCGTGCAACCCGATCCCACCCGTCCACCCTTATAACTCCTTGTTGCGGCGTGCAACCCGTTCCCACCAGACATATCATATCAATTTATTTATAAATTTCACAATTCAGGCCAAGCCTTTCACAATATTTTTGTCTCAACCATTATAAATAAGAAACTATATTTTTTCATAAACTTCATCAATATCCTCTCAACCATGAAACCAACAGGAACATAAATATGTATCTCGTAAAAACAATGCCAAACTGCTCAACCTTTACGTACCACAAGGAAACCTAATAAACAACCAATACTCTTCCAAAATAACTACAACAAAACTTAACAACAAAGTAACAAAGCCAAGTAGTCATAGAAACAATAATGAACATAGAACAATTAAGACATGAATCAATTAAATTGGAAACGGGGAAGGAATCATGCTTAACAGGCAATTTGGTGGTGCATAGATACTCGTAACCTCACCTATATACCATACACATGCAAATTCACATAGCAAATAAGTTGGGGATTCCTATGCCCTCAAATCAAGGTTAAACCAAGCACTTACCTCAATTTCACATGACACTCTTTGTTCAATTATAGCTTTTCCTTTTGAATTCACCTCCAATACACTCGAATCTATTCATAATTAACTTAATATCATTAATTAAGGATAAAAGAACTAACTTTAGTAAAAATCATAATTTTTCCTAAGTTTTCTAAAAAAAAGTGAAAACCCGACCCCAGCCCACTTGGTCTAAACTTCGGGTTCAGACCAAATTACGTTTACCCATTTAACCACGAACCCGAATATACAATTAGTTTCAAAATCAGACCTCAATTCGAGGTAAAAATTTGATTTTTACAAAATTCTCTAATTCTACCCAAACCATCAATTTTTACCATGAAAATTCTTAGTTTTTGATTTAAAAGTGACGAAAAACATTGGGTAATTGAAAGAGTAAAGTTTAGGATTGATTACCAAAAACTTGGGGATGAACCTTGGTGAAGAAATTCGTCCCTAGGGGTGTGAGGTTCGAAAATTTTGAAGAAGAAGGGTTCTACCCGTTTTAAAAATGGTATTTATATGGCTGGGCAGTCGACCTTCGCACCTGCGGTGCTTAGGTCACACATGCGCTTTCGCAGGTGCGGATAAGTGGTCGCACCTGCGAAAATGGGCAAGGCCGCTGAGGGCCGCACCTGCGGAGGAGAATCCTCTCCTACGGAACAGCTTTTGCGGAACTAAGTCCGCATCTACGAAAAGGGGAAGGGGATGGGCCGGACCGCACCTGCGGGTGATGGTCAGCAGTTGCGAGCTTGCACCTACGGCCCTAGGCTCGCAGGTGCTGGCACACAAGAACTGGTGCACCAAAAGTGATTTTTCCAATTTTTAACACTCCGCAACCTACTCGAAACTCACCCGAGCCCTCGGGGCTCTAAATAAATCATGCACGCAAGTCTAAAAACATCATACAGACTTGCTCGTGCGATCAAATCATGAAAATAACATGTAAACCTGTGAATTAAACCTCAAAATCGTCATTTTCCTTAAGAACACTTAAAGTTCATTATTTCTTAACCAGATGTCCGAATCACGTCAAATAAACTTCGTTTTTCACCAAATTTCACAGTTAATCTTTAAATACTATAACAAATCTGTACCAGGTTCCGAAACCAAAATACGGGCCCGATACCAATGGTTTCAAACATTAATTCTTTTCTTTTTTTCATAAATATTTCTGGAAAACAATTTCTTTCAAAAATTGATTTCTAAGGCTTGGGACCTCGGAATTCACTTGGGCATACGCCCAAGTCCCATATTTTACTGCGGACCTCTCAAGATCGTCGGAATACGGATCCGGGTCCGTTTACTCAAAATGTTGACCAAAGTCAACTATAATCAAATTTTAACTCTAAATATTACTATTTCTCATATTTTCACATAAAAGCTTTCTGGTTTCACGCCTGGACTGTGCACGCAAATAGAGGTATTTAAAATTAATCTTTTTATGGCTAATAAGTCTATAACGGAATCTTAATTCATAGAGTGATCCCTTGGGTCATCACAATTATCTAGACAAAAAGAAGTAATTCTAAGTGCACATATGTACGTAGAGTGCGTCGCTGCAGTGTGCCTCGTTGGTCTTCTAGTAACTCTTGCATTACAAAAGAAGGTGGTTGCACAAAAATACTGGTTGGGGTATTATACGGTAGTGTGGCTCCACATTTGGCCAGCAAGTCTGCTACTTGATTTTGCTCCCTGTAAGTATACTTCACCCATGGTCTATTAAGTTGATGTAGTAGGTACCTGCATTCATGCGTTAAGGATGAGTAATGAGGATTTAGGCATTTGAGTAAAAATTACCTCCGTTGAGTCCACATTGACTTCGAGGGGAGTGAATTGGTGTTATAGAGCCAGTCATAAACCTTCTTGTAGGCTAGTAAGTTCTATATATGTTTGATTTCCCATTGGCATTGTACCCATACAGCCAAGTAGCCATTTGCATGTGGAATCTCTAATTGTCCCCCCAAACCATCGTTTTGGTCAGTAATGCTATAGGCCCAGTCAGAGTTTAATTTGTAATACCCAGTGGTATGAGGAGTCCATTTAACGTGTATGTGTGTATAATGAGGATTGGTAGTGGTATGAATGAGACCTAGGTGAAGAAACTCTGTTGCTTGGCCTATAATGTGTTGAATGTTAGGAGGGTGGGTGGCGTTTTCAAAGGTGGTGCGATTCCGACTTTTCCATATGTGCCATAGGGCATATGAAATTAAAATACTGGTTTTCATTTGGGTGTTGGCAGTGTTATTGTATAAGATGAATTGTGATAGTTTTAATGATGTATTCTCATGAAATATTTCAAGGTTGACATGAAGGTATTGAATTCCTAGTTGTTTCCAGACTAGTTGTGCTTGGTGACATTCGAAGAATAGGTGACCAATGATTTCGTCAGTGGTCTGGCAGACCGGGCAAAGTGGATTCTGGGTTAAGTGGATAGTGTACAGGTAGTTTGTCGTTGGTAGACGATGGTGGCTCATAAGCCAAAGGAAATGCTTGATTTTATGAGGTAATTGAAGGTTCCATAACTAGCAGAAGGAGTTGTTTCCTGGTTGGGCACGTAAGTGTTTATACAAAGATTGAACCGTGAAGAGTTCATTGGATGTGATGCCCCAGTAAATGTGGTCATATGAAAGATTATTAGTGAGGGTAAGGATATATTGACCACTAATTTGGGTGTGTAAATGCATTGGGAGTTTAAAAGGTATTTTAGGAATATTTATTAAGTTTCCTTCAATATATGATGCTAAATTTGCTAAGTGGCCATTGTGGGGTAGTGGCCCTTCAATTAATTTCCTGAGAGGACGGGGAAAAGCTAAAAATACGGGGAAGTATAATATTGAGCTAATACTCATGGAAAAGTGACAATATTAAAGAACACAATGTCAAACTAATTGATTAGGGTCATATTTACAAATGTTATAATCTTCTTAAGAAGTAACCAATTAGATAACAAATTTATAGAGTTATTAAGAATGAAAAACTAGAAAACAGATTAGGCAAATTGGAGCCATCCCAGAAATAATTAAGAATGACTTTTATTTATTATTTGAGTTAATACCCTAAAACCCACTTAAACTATCACATTTTTGCCAGTTTTCTATTTAAACCATTCGGTGTCCCCAAAACCCTTCTGAACTATATTGCCGCTCGAATTAAAACCCCTTCGCCGCTGACCTGGCATAACATGTGTAGATACCCGTTTTGGAGCGCGTGGTAGCTGAAAAAAACCCATCAAAATGGTCCACTTAACAAAGAATAATGGTAAATAAGCATAACCCTCTTACAATTTTTTTTTTAGTTAATATTCTTCTTATTTCAGTTATATCCATCTTTCTTCCCCATTTTTCACCATTCTTCCTTTTTTTCCACCATTCTTCCTTATTTTTTTACCTTTGTTCTTTGTTTTTTACTTTCTTCATTTTTAACCTTTTTCTTCAGTTCTCCATATGGGTATCCTCTGGAAAAAATTTCCCCTCTCTTGTTTCCTCTAAAATTATTTATTCACTTTCTTGTTTTAGTCGTCTTTCATGTCTTACATATATTATTGAAAGAATACTAATTTAAATCTTCCTATTGAAATCAACATCTTGTAAAGAATAAATTTTTCACGACCCAAAATCCGGTTAGTCGTGATGGAACCTAACCCAACCCGCTAGGTAAGCCAATTAACAACTAACCAATTTCAATGAAGTTTAACAAGATAATTAAGTAAAATAAATTATCTGAATCTTATATATTTCCCATGGACTGGTAGTACAAATATTGGGCTTATAATAATAGAATTTACAAAACTGGTATGAAATTAAATAAACAGAGTTTTATGAATCTAAGGCTACCATGAATAAGAGGCAGCTACAGCCGAAATGCAGGTACGTCTTCAAGTCCAGCTCCCGTCGAGCACATAAATATCATCAGTCAACATATGCACACAAGGTACAAAAGTTTAGTATGAGTACAACCGACCCCATGTACTCAATAAGTAACAAACCTAACCTTAGTTAAAAGTAGTGACGAGCTGGGACAAAGGTCGGGTCCAACACCAATGGACAATAACAATTCATAACAACGTAAAGCAATAAATAAAGAAGTAATTCAGAGATAAAGTGCTCAGCTTATTCATAGTTTCCCGAAAAATAATTCCACTTTTCAAGTATATCAGTAAAAACCGAAACCCTATACCGAAATCGTCGAGAATATGAGTAAGTTTGAAAACTGTAATTTTTCTCGAAATTCTTTCAATAATAAATAAGATATTTCATTTTCTTTCCAGATAGCCAGTGTAAAATACATCACTATGCCCATATGTCGATATGTGTGAGAAGTCATGAATGACGTGATATCGTACAACATGAGAAAAAATACATCTATATGCTTGTATGTCAAGTGTGCATGTCAAATGCGATGCAACTCAGTGATAAAATCATATGCATACTATTAAAGTCCAACCATACTAGTTTCACTCAAATCCGAATCCAAATTAATGTTCAAAACTCAAAAATTCACATTATAAAACTTTAGGCTAAAGCCCCAATTTCTCTTTAAAATTCATCAATCAATTGCCAAAAATGAAGATAGATTCATGGAATAAGATCAAAACCAAGTGTAGAACACTTACTCCAATCCCTGTGATGAAATTGGCTAAAAAATATGTCACGACTCAAAATCTGTTAAGGTCGTGATGGCGCCTGACACCACTGTCGGGCAAGCCAATCATTAATTAGTTGAAATAATTCCTGTTTTAAGTTTTAACATTTTCGAAATCCTTACTTTTCACTTTAATACATAGTAACTAGATAGAAATCCATTAAGTAAAAGCAACAGTCTATTTTTTCAATTTAATAAAAATACAGCCCAAATACATCCCAGAACCCGGTGTCACAAGTACATGAGCAATATCTAAGGATTTATACAATTATACAAAGTTTGTCCGAGATACAAATTGGACAGGAGCTTTAAAAATAAAGTACAAATACATATGAGGAAGACTCTGCCGGCTGCGGGTCGTCTCCGATGGTGCAGCTCGTCTAAGTCTCCAAGTCAGCCATATTGCTATGAAGGTACCTGTGCAACAAAATGCACATCAAGTGTAGCATGAGTACGAAAACAACGTGTACTCAGTAAGTATCCCGCCTAACCTCAGAGAGGTAGTGACAAGAGGTCGAATTAGACACTTGCTATAGGTCGGTTAAATATAATCAACTGAGGTACTAAGCATGAGTATCATAGACAATTAAATAATAATCAGGAATAAGAAATATCAACTTATTTCACATTTTACACTTCAATTATTCTTCATTTTAACTGGCAATTCAAAACTCCTTAGGCCAATAAACATGTATAAATCACAAGAAATACGCAACATTTATCATGCGCAAACCAAAATTCCGAGGGTCGAACAGCGCGGATCAACAATAGTAAATTGTGCACTGCCGAGGGTCGAACGACTCGAACCATAGATGCATCTATTTTCCCCGCTCGCGAATCGATCATGCGACGTAGTCAACATAATAATAATAAGGCTAACCTGCTCGCGAATCATAACTGCGACTCAGGTGCTCATAGGCACACGTATTCACATAAAAATCCACATTTTTATCAAGAAAACAGCTTCTCAAGAAAATGATAAAATTCTCTTTGGTGAACATGAAAATAGTATTTAAATCATTTCTGGAAATTCATTTGCCAACTTTGATAAGGTTTTAAATATCACTGATTCATCCGAAACACAATTATGCAAGGAAGGACCCATTCTCTTCTCAATCGATCAAGAAAAATAAGTTCTTACCTTTTTAAGTATTCTATTACTAACTCGATAATATCACCAGGCTAATATCATTGATAAAATCACAAGTACAACAGGTAAGGCATGCTAGTGGGTCCTAGACTACCCGGACATGGCATACAGTAGCTACGCACGGACTCCCGTCACCTCGTGCGTACGTAGCCCCCACAAATAGCAACACATATTTAATTAGTTCACCTAAGGGGACAATTCCCCCTCACAAAGTTAGAAAGGAGACTTACCTCGCTCCGAAACTTCATAAACGGCTTTCAAGCCCTTCCGATGACTCCAATGGATGCACAACGCCCCAAAACTACCAAATAATGGGCAAAGCAATGAAAATTCACTCTAATACTCGTAACAAATTCAAATTATATCATTTCCCAACTTTGCTCAATGAATTGACCAAAATGCCCTCAAGCCCACGTGCCCGAATTCTGAAATTTCTCAAAAATAAACTCTACCCATATCTTTACTAGTTCAAATATATAATTTTCTCAAATATTTATGCTCAATTCGTGGTTAAAATCCAATTTACCAAATTTCTAGGTTTTGTTCAAAAATCCCAATTTTCCCACAATTTTCATGTCTAATTCCATGAATAAACCTTGAACTTAACTTGGAAATGAGAAGGAATCACTTACCTCTTGATGCTTGATGAAAATCACCCTTTGCAATCCTCCAAAATCGCCTTAACCAAGTGAAAGAATTCACCCGTTAATATAACACACAACCCAGAAAAAACCCCTATGCGATCGCATAGGCCAACTATGCTTCCCAGATTCCTTCTCCGCGATCGCACAACCTTGCCTGCGATCGCACATGCCATTTTCCAGCTCCCTCAAAATTCTTCTCCGCGATAGCACAACCTTGCCCGCGATCGCACAGCCAGCCCCAAGCCTTCTTCGTGATCGTACACTGACTTCCGCGATCGCATAGGCCAAAAACCTCGCCCCTAAATTTCTTCTTCGCGATCGCATCCCAGGGACCGCGATCGCAGTGCACAACAGGGACACCAGAAGACAGCAGCAGCAATTCACTCAAAAATGACCCGAAACCACCCCGAAACACACCCGAGGCCCCCGGGACCCTGTCCAATCACACGACTCAGTCCCATAACATCCCACGTACTTGCTCGGGGCTTCAAATAACCTTAAACAATGCGGAAATCACGAATTTCACCAAAAATTCAAACTTTATGAACTTGAAATTTCAAACTTTCACTTTCGATGCTGAAACCCGTCAAATCACGTCCGATTGACCTCAAATTTTGCACACAAGTCATATTCGACATTACGGACCTGATCCAACTTCTGAAATCGTAGTCCGACCCCGATATCAAAATTTCCACTTCCAGTCGGATTTCTCAAAAACCTTCAAATTTCTATCTTTAGCCAAATGACTTCAAAATGACCTACGTACATCCGAATTAACTTCCGATCACACTCCCAACTCCAGAATCACCATACGAAGCTATTCCCATGCTCGAAATCTCAAACGGACATCAATAACTTTGAAATGTCTTCCAACCCAAACATATGAAATTCTTCTAAAAATGCTAACTTCCACATTATACGCTGAAACGCTCTTGGGCTATCCAAAACCCGATCCGGACATACGCTCAAGTCTGAAATCATCATACGAACCTGTTGGAATCTTCTCCTGATTCCAAGATCGTTTACTCATAATTCCAATCATAGTCGATTCTTCCAACTTAAGGCTTTCGAAATCGTTACTTTTCACTTTAATACATAGTAACTAGATAGAAATCCATTAAGTAAAAGCAACAGTCTATTTTTCCAATTTAATAAAATTACAGCCCAAATACATCCTAGAACCCGGTGTCACAAGTACATGAGCAATTTCTAAGGATTTATACAATTATACAAAGCTTGTCCGAGAAACAAATTGGACAAGAACTTTAAAAATAAAGTACAAATACATATGAGGAAGACTCTGCCAGCTGCGGGTCGTCTCCGGATGGTGCAACTGTGATGACCCAAAAGGGTCATCCTATGTAAATTTAACTAAATCTGTGTTTCGAGGCCCTGAAAGCCTCTGCTAACTCACCTCGATGTGCATGTGCAGCCCGAGCGCGTAGCCGGGAAGTTGTTATGTGGAAAATTGATAAAAGGATGTTTTTATAATAATTATTTGATTAAAGTTGACTTTGGTCAATATTTTGGGTAAACGGACCCGGACCCGTGATTTTACGGTCCCAAAGGATCCGTAGGAAAATATGGGACTTGGGCGTATGCCCGGAATCAAATTCCGAGGTCCCAAGTCCGAGAAATAAATTTTTAAAGAAAATTGTTTTCTGAAAAATATAAAGATTTTTGAAAATGAATTTTGATGTAAAACTCGTGTTACCGGGCCCGAATTATGGTTACGGAGCCCAGAGAAGTTTTAATATGGTTATTATGTGTTTTCCGTAAAATTTGGTAAGAAACAGACTTGGTTTGACGTGTTTCAAATAAGAAATGGAAACTTTGAAGTCTATGAAGTTTTGAGAAAATTATATAGATTTTGGAGTGTAATTCATTGTTTTTGATGTTATTTTTGTGGTTTAATTACTCGAATAAGTCTGTAGGATAATTTTGAAGTCGTGTGTATATTTGGTTTTGAGCCGCGAGGGCTCAGGTGAGTTTCGGGTAAGTGTCGGAGTGCAAAAGAGTTGGAAAATCTGGTGTTTTTATGTTGTATCTGGTGTCTGGTGATTTACTCTATGAGATCTCATAGGTATAGTCGCGATCGCATAAAGATGAGAGTGGGGGAGGGGTCAGTTGCCTTATGCGATTGCACTAGGGGGCCTGCGATCGCACAAGGTTAGTAGAGCTGGGGGGGGGGGGGGGGGGGGGGCTGGTCTAATGTTATGTGCGATCACACGTGTATCTCCGCGATCGCAGTGTTGGGGCTAGGGAGTATTGTGCGATCGCATTATAATGTCCGCGATCGCAAAGCTTAAGCAGGCAGTCCTCTATGCAATCACAACTCTTTTCCCGCGATCGCATAGGTCATTTTCGCCCAGTTATTTTAAAGACACAAAAATCAGAACATTCATTACGGGATTTCTCATTTTTCCACTACCTTCTTCTTCTCCACACCTCCTTTGGCCATTTTTGAAGAGCTTCATCACCTTAGCTTCACAGGTAAGTGTTCTTAACTCCATTTTCACCAATCAATATTAGAATCTAGGCCTAAAATCATGAAATCAAAGATAGAAATTGGGGTTTAGGGTAGAGTTAGGGCTTTTCCAATTTTCGGGAATTCGACCTCGTTTTGGGGTCGGATTTCAAAACAAATTGTATATTCGGTCTCGTGGGGAAATGGGTAATCGGGTTTTGGTCCGAACCTCGTGTTTGGACCAAGCGGGACCGGGGTGGGTATTTGGTATTTTTGGAAGAATGATGGGAAATCTACAACTAGGCTTTGGAATTGAATTATTGAGTCATTATTGATATTATTGAGTCGATTATGTCTAGATACTATCGTTTTGGAGTTTGATTCGAGAGGGAAAGCGGTGCTAGAGGCTTGATTTACATTCTTGGAGCCGAGGTAAGTGTTTGGCCTAACTTTAGTGAGGGAATAGGTGTTGAGTCGTGTGTGCTACTTGTTTTATCATGTTCAATGTATAGGTGAAGTGACGAGTACCTATGCATTGTTTGTCAAGCATGCCCGTGAGACTATTTTGGTGAATTACATGTTATTACTCCGATATTTATTGTGTTACGAAGTAGTTTCCTTTGGGAAGTTGTTTAGTTGTTGAGAATACTTGCTTAAGTACTTGTAAGATGATGTCTCCGTTGAGGATCCAATTCATTAAGTTATGTACTCGTAAGAGATTGGTTATAGTTGAGTCCCTTGCCAGACAATGTTACTATTTTGGTTGATATTCCCCTTGCTGGGTGGTTATGAACTATATTTCACATTGTTGAATTCCTTGCCAAGTTGTTATTTTTTGTTGATTGGGTGAGGAAGAGTGTAAAACACGAAGGGTGATGCCGTGTATTCATTTCATAGTGGGGAAAAGAGTAAACGCACGAAGGGTGATGTCGTGCCATGATTTATATTGGTTTCATTTATACATTGCATAGTGAGGAAGAGAGTAAAAGCACGAAGGGTGATGTCGTGCCATGATTTATATTGGTTTCATTTATACATTGCATAGTGAGGAAGAGAGTAAAAGCACGAAGGGTGATGCCGTGCCATGACTTTACATTTAAAAGCACGAAGGGTGATGCCGTGCCCATTTATATATCTATTGCATTGTGAGGACGAGAGTAAAAGCACGAAGGGTGATGCCGTGTACATACTTGTTTGAGTTACTATTTCCTGTTGACTTGTTTCTTTTGTATTGTTGGTTGTTCAGTTATTCATCTTTGATTCTCACTTGTTACCCCCATTACTTGTCCCTGTATTACCATGCTTAACTGCTTATTTCTTTCTATTTTCTCTGGTATATATTATAGAACTGTACAGGTAAACTATTATGGTCGTGTCTAGCCTCGTCAATACTTCGCAGAGGTTAGGCTCGGCACTTACTCAATACATGGGGTCAGTTGTACTGATGCTACACCTGCACTTTTTTATGTTGTGCAGATTACGCAGCCGGACCCAGTGGACACCGTTAGAGGGAGTATCCTTCAGTCCATACAGGCGACACCGAGTTAGTTCCGCAGACGTTCATGGACCTTGGCGTCACCTTCTATATTTTCATTTCTGTCTTATCTTGGTATCACAGACAGTTGTATTGTTCATTTCAGACTCTTGTTGTAGTAATCTTAGACCGTCCGTGAGATTTTGTGACACCAATTCTGGGGGATTATGTACGGAAATTTTTGTGACAATTATCATATTAACATATAGACTCGCATCTTCCGCATTATTATTAATTGTTTATGTTCAATGTTTCACTTTTAAATGACTTAAGTAAAGAAAGTTAGTAAATTAACTCAAACGTTGGCTTGTCTAGCGGGTTCAACGTTAGACGCCATCACGGCCTGAAGGTGGGATTTCGGGTCGTGACAGCAACTCGTCTAAGTCTCCAAGTCAGCCATATTTCTATAAAGATACCTGTGCAACAAAATGCATAGCAAGTGTAGCATGAGTACGAAAATAACGTGTACTCAGTAAGTATCCCGCCTAACCTCAGAGAGGTAGTGACGAGAGGTCGAATCAGACACTTGCTATAGGTCGGTTAAATATAATCAAGTGAGGTACTAAGCATGAGTATCATAGACAATTAAATAATAATCAGGAATAAGAAATATCAACTTATTTCACATTTTACACTTCAATTCTTCTTCATTTTAACTGGCAATTCAAAACTTCTTAGGCTAATAAACATGTATAAATCACAAGAAATACGCAACATTTATCATGCGCAAACCAAAAATGCCGACGGTCGAACGACGCGGACCAACAATAGTAAATTGTGCACTGCCGAGGGTCGAACGACTCAAACTATAGATGCATCTATTTTCCCCGCTCGCGAATCGATCAGGCGACGCAGTCAACATAATAATAATAAGGCTAACCTGCTCGCGAATCATACCTGCGACTCAGGTGCTCATAGGCACACGTATTCACATAAAAATCCACATTTTTATCAAGAAAACAGCTTCTCAAGAAAATGATAAAATTCTCTTTGGTGAACATGAAAATAGTATTTAAATCATTTCTGGAAATTCATTTGCCAACTTTGATAAGGTTTTAAATATCACTGATTCATCCGAAACACAATTATGCAAGGAAAGACCCATTCTCTTCTCAATCGATCAAGAAAAATAAGTTCTTACCTTTTTAAGTATTCTATTACTAACTCGATAATATCACCAGGCTAATATCATTGATAAAATCACAAGTACAACAGGTAAGGCATGCTAGTGGGTCCTAGACTACCCGGACATGGCATACAGTAGCTACGCACGGACTCCCGTCACCTCGTGCGTACGTAGCCCCCACAAATAGCAACACATATTTAATTAGTTCACCTAAGGGGACAATTCCCCCTCACAAAGTTAGAAAGGAGACTTACCTCGCTCCGAAACTTCATAACCGACTTTCAAGCCCTTCCGGCGACTCCAATGGATGCACAACGCCCCAAAACTACCAAATAACGGGCAAAGCAATGAAATTCACTCTAATACTCGTAACAAATTCAAATTATATCATTTTCCAACCCCGCTCAATGAATTGACCAAAACACTCGGTCCCGCGTGCCCGGATTCCGAAATTTCTCAAAGATAAACTCTACCCATATCTTTACTAGTTCAAATATACAATTTACTCAAATATTCATGCTCAATTCGTGGTTAAAATCCAATTTACCAAATTTCTAGGTTTTCTTCAAAAATCCCAATTTTCCCACAATTTTCATGTCTAATTTCATGAATAAACCTTGAACTTAACTTGGAAATGAGAAGGAATCACTTACCTCTTGATGCTTGATGAAAATCACCCTTTGAAATCCTCCAAAATCGCCTTAACCAAGTGAAAGAATTCATGAAATGGCTAAAATCCCGTTAATATAACACACTGCCCAGAAAAACCCCCAATGCGATCGCATGAAATGCTTTGCGATCGCATAGGCCAACTATGCTGCCCAGATTCCTTCTCCGCGATCGCACAACCTTGCCCGCAACACAGCTAGCCCCAGGCCTTCTTCGCGATCACACACTGACTTCCGCGATCACATAGGACAAAAACCTCGCCCCTCAATTTCTTCTTCGCGATCGCATCCCAGGGACCGCGATCGTAGTGCACAACAGGGATACCAGAAGACAACAACAACAATTCACTCAAAAATGACCCGAAACCACCCCGAAACACACCCGAGGCCCCCGGTACCCCATCCAATCACACGACTCAGTCCAATAACATCCCACGGACTTGCTCGAGGCTTCAAATCACCTTAAACAACGCCAAAATCACGAATCGCACCAAAAAATCAAACTTTATGAACTTGAAATTTCAAACTTCCACCTTCAATGTTGAAACCTGTCAAATCACGTCTGATTGACCTCAAATTTTGCACACAAGTCATATTCAACATTACGGACCTGCTCCAACTTCCAAAATCGCATTCCGACTCCGATATCAAAATTTCCACTTCCGGTCGAATTTCTCAAAAACCTTCAAATTTCTATCTTTAGCCAAATGACTTCAAAATGACCTACGGACATCCGAATTCACTTCCGATCGCGCTCCCAACTCCATAATCACCATACGAAGCTATTCCCAGGCTCAGAATCCCAAACGGACATCGATAACACTGAAATGTCTTCCAACCCAAATTTATGAAATTCTTCTAAAAATGCTAACTTCCACATTATACGCTGAAACGCTCCCGGACTATCCAAAACCCGATCCGGACATACGCCCAAGTCCGAAATCATCATACAAACCTGGTGGAACCTTCAGATCATGATTCTGAGGTCGTTTACTCAGAATTCCAATCTTAGTCGATTCTTTCAACTTAAGACTTCCGAAATGAGAATTTTCCTTTCAATTTAACTCCGAACTTCCCGAATTTCAACTCCGACCATACGCACAAGTCATAATACCTGAAATGAAGCTGTTCATGGCCTCAAACGCTGAACGACGCGCTAGAGCTCAAAACGACCGGTCGGGTGATTACAAAATTGCCTCAATTGGGGTCCCACATCTCAAAATAAGAAGAAAGAACCAAAACCTCGATTTTATAGTTTCTGCCCAGCATTTTTGCATATGCGGTTAGAATGTCGCATCTGCGACCTCCGCTTCTGCGGATAAAATCTTGCCTCTGCGAAGCCTATGGAGGTTTTCCCTTCCGCACCTACCGACATTCTCCGCCTCTGCGCACGCGCATGTGCACGAACCAACTCCCGCTTCTGCGCCACTCGTCGCTTCTGAGGCCAATCTAACACTTCTGCGGCCGCGCAGATGCGCCTTTACTTCTGCTTCTGCGGTCTTCCTCAGCAACTAACACCTCACTTCTACGACTCCTTTGTCGCTTCTGCGACCATCGCACCTGCGCAAACCAGCCGCATGTGCGATCACACTAGAACTAGTAGCCCACACCAGCCTTATCTAATACTTCCAAAATCCTCTGAACCTCGCCCGAAACTCACTCGAGACCCTGTCCGTATATACCAACAAGTCCAATAACATAACTCGGACCTACTCGAGGCCTCAAATCACGCATAACAATATCGAATCGACGAATCACACCTCAAATTGAACTTAATGAACTTTGAACTTTTTCAACTTCCAAAACTCGTGCCGAAACATAGCAAATCAATCTGGAATGAACCCAAATTTTGCAAACAAATCCCAAATAACATAATGAAGCTATTATAATTCCCGGAACTAGAATCTGAATTTGATATCAAAAAGTCCACTCCCAGTCAAACTTTCCAAAAATCCAACTTTCGTCATTTCAAGCCAAATTCAACTACGGACCTTCAAATCACAATCCGGACGCGCTCCTAAGTCCAAATTCACCCAATGGGATATACTGGGTTTTGTTGTTGTTGTAGTTGAGAGTCATTCTTCTAAATAAATTCCGAATAACCTGAAACCCAAAATCAACGATTCACATAAGTTATAATACATCATACGGAACTACTCATTCCCTCAAACCACCGAGCGAAGTGCAAATACTCAAAACGATCGGTCGGATTGTTATAAATGTTGAATCTCCTAAAATTTCTTTATTTTAGAGAATTTAATTGTTGGGTGATTGATTTTTTATTTAAGAAATACAATTTTATATGTCTTTATTTATATTTTAATTGTGGTACAAAGTGAATATAAATAAGGGTTTATCAATTGGAGTCTAGCAAAAAGCACAACCACAATTAAACCTAAAATTAACACAGTATATTATATATTATTTTGGACAAAACTCCTAGAAGTAATCAATCATTCGAGAGTAATATATCATAAGTAAAGTATATAAAAATGTTGTACAAACCATAAGTTGATATAGTTAGACAAACTTACCCTTAAAAGTCCAACATGGAGTTTTAATATATAGGAAAATATAGTTCAGGGGGTTTTGGGGACACCAAATAGTTTAAGTAGGTAACTGACAATAAAAAAATAGTTTAGGTGGGTTTTAGGCTGAGTTAAATAGCCACGTGTAGTGCTACATGACACTTTCTTTAGACAATTAGGAACGTGTACTAGACGCGCCTCTAAGAATGCAATAAGGGGGTTTTAATATGAAGGAAAATATAATTTAGGGGGTTTTGGGGACACCGAATAGTTTAAGTAGAAAACTGGAAAAAAATTGATTGTTTAGGGAGATTTTAGGGTATTAACTCTTATTATTTCTTTATCTTTGCATGGATAAGAAAAAGAAGAAGTTGAGTATTGAATTAAGAAAATAGTTAAGGAATCTTTTATTTTCGAAATGGTCCAGGTCCAACGTAAAAATTGTATGGGGCGCCCTATTTGGTCGCCCCCTTTTAACTTATACCCATTTTATTTTTTCGTTTGCATCCGAACCTATTCTTTTTTGTTAAAAGTATTTTAAAAAAATGATTTTTCCCTTCAGGACTATTGACAAAACTATAGATTGCAGGAAAAAAGTTTCAGCACGTTTTGGAATGTTGTTTTAGCAAATGAACAAAAGAACTTCAGCATACATTAAAAAATTACATAGTGCAAGAAAAAAACTTAAGTATGTTTAGTTTGAAGTTTTAGCAAATGAACTAAATAACTTCAGCTTGTTTAGACTGATGTTTCGGAGAAAACTCATGACAAAACTGTAGTCTGCAGGACAAAACTTCAGTATGTTTTGGTGTGAAGTTTTAGCAAATGAACTAAATAACTTCAGCATGCATTAACAAAAACTCATTAGAAAATTACATACTACAAGACAAAAACTTAAGCATGCTTAGTTTGAAGTTTAGCAAATGAACCAAAAAAAGTTAAGCATGTTTAGTCTGAAGTTTTAGCAAATGAACTAAAAAACTTAAGCATGTTTAGTCTGAAGTTTTAGCAAATGAACTAAAAAACTTAAGCATGTTTAGTCTGAAGTTTTAGCAACTGAACATTAGTCTGAAGTTTTTCAAATGAACTGAATAACTTAAGCAAGTTTAGTTTGAAGTTTAGCAAATGAACTAAATAACTACAACATGCATCACCAAAAACTCATTACAAAATTACATACTGCAAGACAAAAACTTAAGCATGTTTAGTCTGAAGTTTTAGCAAATGAATTAAAAAGCTTAAGCATGCTTAGTCGCAAGTTTTCACAAATGAACTAAATAACTTCAGTATGTTTAAACTAAAATTTTAGCAAATGAGCTAAATAACTTCAGCATGTTTAGACTGAAGTCTCAGATAAAACTCATGAAAAAATTGTAGACTGCAACATAAATAACTTCAGCATGCATTAGCATGAAGTTTTAGTTTCAATCTGAAACAACTTCATGTTATATTAGCATGAAGTTTTTGCTTCAACATGAAACAACTTTATGCTACATTAGCCTGGAGTTTTATCTTCAAGGTGAAATAACTTCATGCAAGTGTGATTCTGAAGATGAATCGGGACAAGTTTCTGGGTTTTTGATAAAGCTGGTGAGAGGAGACGAGGAGATCTTTTTTCACGAATGAGGTTGTAGATCACGCGATTAATCTTTTGTCAGGGGTATAATTGTCATATTATTACGGGCTTTTTATCAGCTGGCTACCAAATCAATAATTTTTAATAATAGGGTACAAGTTAAAAAGTGTCACAAATATAGGGTACGACTGCAAATCCCCCATGTTCAACGGGCCACGTTGACGAGGTAGAGTCAGGACTTTAATGGCATAAGAGAGGCCCAAAATAGCCTATGCCTATTCTCTCATTGTTGGACTATTTAGGTCTGATTTGCTAAATCACTATGAATTTCGAGTGAAGCACACAAATAGCCCTTAAAGGGCATGATATTGAATTTTTGTCCCTGCTTGCCTATGATCAAAACTTTAAGTTTAAACAAGTCCATCACTATGGGCAACACTTGTAATTTTTTACTTTGAAGTTCTGCCCATAGGAAGCGCGATCAAAAGTTAAGGTCGCCCAAAAAAGTACTCGTCCCCCTGTCCCAAATTATGTGCCACTTTTTGCTTATCGAGATTCATACCCCTTAATTTTGACTGCAAATTTGGACGTAGAATCTCTTATTCTTTGAGATAAAATTCACATACTTGAAAACTACGTAATAAAAGTCACAATAATTAATAATTCAAAATATTTAAAGGCATATGAAAGAATCGCGATCAGAGAAGAATTATTTTATTCTCGAAATCCGAACACCTTCACACAAATTGGAACACAGGAAATACTATATTTCTGACAATATTTTGATGAAATTCAAATGGAGAATGGTAAATAAAAGGTTCATCTTCTTTTTTATGCTGCACTTGAACATGCATTATTGAGGTGTGATGACATGTTGTAAAAGTTCCCTTCGTGGAATTAACTGCCAAAACTGTTGTCTATTTTCTTTTGTATTATTTAATCGTCTGCTATTCGAAATATATTCGCTTGATTAATCAAAACTTGTGTTATGTAGGGATCATTAATAGAGAAGCACTCGCTACTAGAAATATTTTCACTTCCAGAAATTCGAACCTAAAATTTTTAATTATGGATGGAGGATCTCATGCATCCGTCTCACCACATCCCTGAACCGTAATCTACAAAGTTGTTGGTACTCTTCTCAAACGTAAAAGTATGCTGGAAATAATTACAACTTTACCCTTCCTCCATTGGTTTTCTGTTTTACTACGATGGATGATTTTCTGCAGGCTTCATTCCCTAATCTTGACTGATGATCTCTACATTGGTGGCAACTATTTTAAGGTGTAAGTAGTTGCTCCGTTAAATCAATATAGTAGACTTCTAAATTCTACTGTTATTTAATTGAAGAAAAGACCTACCTAAGATAAAAACACAAGAATATATATATATATATATATATATACTGTTTTGACACTGTCATAAAAATTAAATGAAAAACATGTCAGCACGACCACCTTTTACAGGTTAAATAAGTTATGACTAATACAGGGACAGCTATATATTAAACGCTATCATTTTGCACGACCTATGAGTATGAGGCATGCACCCGTTTACATCTAAAATGTCGAAAGCTCTAGTTTTAGTCATGGCCGTGTGCCTCCTCTTGCACCTCGTGACAGCGCAGCGTCGTGGCGGAGCTCGCGGAGGAGGTGGTGGTGGTTCTGGGAGCAGCAGCCTTTCTTCTTCCGATTGTGGGTTCTTCTGTCTCCTCATTTCTTCCTTGTCATATGTTTTCTTTCTCTACTCACCATATTGAGAGGATATGCGGCCAAAGATATATTAGTGTTTGATTTCAAGAATTCACGTCTGTGTATCAGTATTCAAATTCATGATTTCAATTTTAGTTTTGTTTTCTTGGTTTGCCCCTCCATGTAATTATATGTACTGTTTAATTTGATGAAGGCAAGTTTGCTTTTTCTTGGTTTTGCCCTCAAATTAGTTGTACTTAAGATGTAAGCTACATATTAAGCTCCTTTTGGACATAGATTTTGATTATTGTTTTCCAAAAGAAATCGAAAATATTGTTTGTTCATTAAATTTGATCAGTTTTTGAAAATAAATTTTCAAGTTTTTGGGCCAGCTTTTGGAAGAAAATTTTCTTCCACTCGCAAAATTTCTAATATTTTTTTAAGTAAAATATATATCCAAACACAATTTCAACTTCCAAAAATTATTTTTCAACACAACTTCAAACCTCTTTTTTTCAAGTTTCAACCAAATCTATTTCCAAGCGCTAGCTAAATTATCACCTACAAGAGCGTTGAGATAGTAATTGAGATGCCTTTATCCTTGATCATAACATAAAATGGTTAAGCAAACAAGAAAATTCACCGCAATCGTTGCTTGTTTGTGCCTTGCTTTTATTCTTCTTTGAGATCTAACTTTGATCTAGAATGTGTTTGGCATGAAAGAATACCAGAAAATAAGTCATTTTGCAAATAAAAACGCCCAACTGATTTTCTGTTGATAATTTCTCGTTTACGTCCTTCCTCCGTCTCAATTTTATGTGATGGTGCTTAATTAGGTATCACTAAATAAGGAGTTTTAAGTCAAATTAGTTCTCAATATAAAACTGTGTCATTCTTCGTCATATTGACTAAAAGAAAAAAGTATATATTTTTTTCCTTCTTCTTGGTCTCTTTTATATGGTCCAATGAAAAGATCATAATTAGTTCATTTTCCTCATTATTCTGCATTAAGAAAATGTTTTTCTTCTCCGTTTTAGTGTGTTAATAATATGTATTTACTATAATATTATGAAACAATAAATTTTCTGTAACAAAAAACAGAAACAGAAAATCAGAAGTAAAGCAGAATCTCGAAATAACCAAGAAAGAATCAGAAAAATAAATTTCGGAATGAAATCGATCCCGCTGAATGCACAGTGTGTCCTTAAGAAAATTATTCCCCTCAAATATCCGAGGTATTGGAATATTATCCTCCTAGGACAGAACCACTTAATGGCTGTAAATCACACTGGAATTTATTTTTGCAGAAGAAGAAAAAGAATAGTTCAAAAAATTTCGTAAGGAAAAATTCTGGGATCAAGGCAAATTTATAGCCATTTTTGGCACTGTTTCTGAAAATTAGCAACCTTTATTTCAATAATAGTCATGGTTGTTGGAACATGCGAGAGCGTTTTAAAATATTCCGGGAAAAGATCCCGGGGTATTCCGGATTGACTTTTCGATAATTAACTAAATAATTAAAAGAAATTTTATCCAAAAAATCGAAGCCGAAGCCAAGCAAGCGACAGCGACGGCGCGAGGCTTACCTTCTTTCCAACCCATCCAACATCAAGAGAAGTGCTTTCTTAATATAAGCACATTCATTTTCTTACCACTATCAATGTGGGAGAATTGCTATTTCCAAAGCATAAGGGAACAACTTACTTTCCCTTCACATTTCTTCTCTCCATTTTTCATTCACCAACCTCCAATCCCAACAATCCCCCACATCAATGGGGAATGACTATAAGACAAAGGAATGTACGGACGAGTGTGTGATTTACAAGCAATGATTGATTGCATCTGAATAAGTAGGTTTCCCTTTGAGCTTTCCGTAGTGAACTTATATCGGATATATTCGGTCAATTGGTAGATTTGATATCTTTGAATCGTCGAGCTTTATTGTATACTTAGGCAACATAAGTCACACAATCAACCCTTAACCATTCTCATGGTTAGTGTTCGTTTCATCCATGGACACTGCTTGGTTTCATGAGTGCTTAGGGAATGTGCCTTTACTTTCATTCCCCTTGAAGCATCTGACACTTCATAGCCACATAGGTGATTTCTAAACATGTAGTCCTATAGACACACTATCTGGTCATTTCCTTCCAGACTTAGCAAGTTATTAAAAAGCTTTAAACTTTATTGACTCATCAAAAAGCCTTAATGTTTTACCCTAATTTCTGAACATTTTCTTCATCACGAGAATGGGTTAAGTTATTTGACATTGTTGAACCGCCATTCATAACTTTGTTTGATCTTTTTGAACTTAATTTTTGGGATCTCCAGTCTGGTAGGTAGAGTTACCACCATGATGAATCATCTTAGGCCTTAACTCCATTCCCTTCGATGATCTTTCAACTGCCTCTCTAGATAGGCTTTTTGTAAGTAGATCCGACACATTATCTATTGACTTCACGTAGTCAATCGTGATAACACCACTAGAGAGTAGTTATCTAACGGTATTGTGTCTCGGTTGTATGTGACAAGATTTTGCGTTATACATAACGATCCCTGCCCTACCTATTTCTTCTTGACAATAATAATGTATACATATAGGTGCCAAAGGTTTGAGCCAAAATGGAATATCTTCTAAGAAATTTTGGAGCTATTCAGCTTCTTCACCGGCCTTGTCTAAAGCAATAAATTTAGATTCCATCATAGAACAGGCGATGCATGTATGTTTGGATGATTTCCAAGACACCGATCCACCCCCAATTGTGAAAGTATATCCACTCGTAGATTTAACTTTAGATGATCCGATGATTCAATTTGTATCACTATATCCCTCAATCACGGAGGAATATTTGTTATAATGCAGAGCATAGTCTTGAGTATGTTTCAGATGTCCCAAAACTCGTTTCATTTCCATCCAATGTATTTGATTGGGATTACTTGTAAACTGACTCAGTTTGCTAATAGAACATGTTATATCTGGTCGTGTACAATTTATGATATATATCTAACTTTCTAATACTCTTACATAGTCCAGTTATAAGTCACTTTCACCTTCATTCCTTAGTGCATAACTCACGTCAATTGGAGTGTTGTCAACCTTGATATTCAAATACATGAACTTGTAAAGTACATTTTCAATGTAGTGAGACTGTCTTAATGCTAGACCTTGTGGAGTCTTGTGAATTCCAATTTCTAAGATCACATCAGCAACTCCTAAGTCTTTCATGTCGAATTTGCTAGCCATGCGCTTAGTAGAATTTATATTTGCCATATCTTTGTTCATTATCAACATGTATCAATATGTAAACACACAATGACTTCATGACCTGGAGTGATTTTATGTAAACACATTTGCACACTCGTTGATTTTAAAATTATTTTCCAACATTGTTTGGTCAAATTTAGCATGCCATTATTTGGGTGCTTGTTTAAGTCCATAAAGCGACTTAACTAGTATGCACATTTATTTTCTTTACCAGGAACCACAAAACCCTCCTGTTGTTCCATGTAAATTTCTTCTTCCAACTATACATTTAAGAAAATTATTTTAACATCCATTTGATAGATTTCAAGACCTTACACGGCCGCCAGTGCCACTAAACCTTAATAGATGTTATCCTCGTTACTGGCGAGTAAGTGTCAAAATAATCAAGGCCTTCCTTTTATCTATAACCTTTGACAACAAGTCTTTGCCTAATATTTGTCAATAGTGCCATCAGCTTTCATTTTCTTCTTAAAGATCCATTTCGAACCTAAAGGCTTATTTCCTGGAGGACGATCAACCAATTCCCATGGATGGTTATCCAAAACTGATTGAATCTCACTATTAACTGCTTCTACAAAATGCTGAATCAGAAGATGAAATAGCTGCTTTGAAAGTTTGAGGCTCAATTTCAAGCAAGAATGTCACGAAATCTGGTCTAAAAGAAGTAGATGTCCTTTGGCGTTTGCTACACCTTGGATCCTCTTCACTTGGAGTATTTACCTTTGGTTCTCCCATTATCGTTTAGATCTTTCACTTGATGACTTGCACTCAGTTTTATACAGATAAATATTTTCAAAGAATTCAGTATTATCTGATTCAATAATCGTATCATGAATTTCGCGATTATTCATGAATAAAAAATCGACATGCTTTACTGTTTGTAGCATATTCAATAAAAATACAATCCACTTTTTTGGTCCAATTTTTACCCTTTTGGGTAAAGGTACTTGTACCTTTGCTAAACACCCCCACCCTTTGAAATAATTCAAACTGGATTTTCTTCCTTTCTATTTTTCATATGGAATAGATTGCGTGTTATTTTGGAGTACTCTGTTGAGTATTCGGTTAGCTATATGGATAGCTTCCCCCCACAAGTTGTGTTGTAAGGCGGAACTTATTAATAAAGCATTCATCATTTTCTTTAATGTCCATTTTTTTCTTTTCGTAATTTCATTGGATTGAGGTGTGTAGGGAGCAGTAGTTTGATGGATAATTTCATATTCTGAATATATCTCTGCAATAGGAGATTCGTATTCTCCAGCCCTATCACTTCTAATCATTTTAATCTTTTAATTCAATTAATTCTCCACTTCATTCATGTATTCCTTAAATGCTTCAATTGCTTCATCCTTATTATTAAGAAAATCATAACAAAATTGAGTACAATCGTCAATAAAAGTTACAAAAAATAATTTTTCCACCACGAGATGGTGTTGACTTCATATCACAAATGTCAGTATGAATGATTTGAATTCCTTTCAACAGACTTTCAAAGATGTTTGACAAACTTAGATTGGCATTTTAATTTATTACGCTCGAATTTAGGCAATACTTCTAAATTAATTAACTTCCACAATTTTTTGTTATTGACATGTCTTAAACAAATATGTCATAAATCATTTGACTCTAATAAATAAGAAGAAGCTGCAATCTTATTAATACTGTCAACAACCATTACATTGAGTTTGAAAAGGCCCTCTATGAGATAGGCCATTCTAACATACATATTATTCTTGCTTACAACAACTTTGTCAGATACATAAACACATTTGAATCAATTCTTAACAAGTAGAGAAGTTGAAACTAAATTTTTCCTAATAGTAGGAACATGAAGAACTTTGTTAAGCGTTAACACCTTGCCCGAAGTCATCTTCATGAATATCTTCCTATAACCCTCAATCTTGGTTGTTGCAGTATTTCCCATGGAAAGGTCTTCTTCGGGACCAGCAGTAGAGTAAGTTGCAAATTCGTTTTTGACAACACAAACATATCGAGTGGCTACAAAGTCAATCCGCCACTTCTTCGAATTTCTAACTAAGTTATATTCCGAAAGAATTGCACACAGATCATCAATGTCATCATTCTTCTTCACTATATTGGCTTGTCCCTTTTTGTTGTCCTTTTACGGGAGACGACAGTTAGGGGCTTTGTGACCATCTTTTTCACAATTATAGCAGTTGCCCTTGAATTGTTTTCTTGTTCTGCTCCTTCATCTTACCAAAAGACCTTTTTTCTCTTCTTACTTTTTGGAGCAGCCTCTTCAGCGATATTCGGTCCCATAATTGTTGAATTTCCGCGCGACTTCTTCTCGGCTTTTTTATTATCTTCCTTCCTAAATCTTGAGATGAATCACAAGATCTTCCAACGATATTCGGTCCCATGTTGTCTATCATTTTATACTTTGGAAACTTGGCAACCACACATTTTTTCAAGCACGCACCTTCAGTCTTGTACTTCTTCTCAAGTGTATCCCGCAATTCTTTCGAAGTATTCATAGCACTGTAGACATTGTACAAATCATCACTCAAAGCACTTAGGATGTAGTCTTTGCAAAGAAAATCTGCATGTTTCCACGCCTCAACAAACATAAATTTTTCATTGTCTGGCACATTGCCGGCACGCACTAGAGGGTCTTCACTGGTGAATTTCTACATATCAAGCGTGGTAAGTCAAAAGAACACCCTTTGCTTCCATCCTTTGAAGTTGGCTCCAGAAAATTTTCTCGATTTTTCGGTCGGTGGCAAAGTAGTTCGGTTTGACGAGGCTATTATCGTTGCCGCAACAGTCGCAAAGGGATTTCCATTTTCAATTTCCATTTCTCACTGTCAACAACAGAACAGTTCAATTAATGGCAAAAAATATAACACTAAACAATACTATAATTAATAATAAAAGGTATGTTTAATAAACAAAAACTGAAGTTTTTATATACTGTTTCACAAGAAAGTGATGAAGTTTTTATGTTCTTCAAATCATTTCTGAAATTTAATACTCCGATGAAGTTTTATATCTTCAAAACAGAAATAGGAAAATTCAGAAGGACAAAGGTTTTAATCTCCAGGAAACATAATATAAATTAAAGTATAAAATAATTTCCTTAAGATTTTAATAATCTGTATTTACTATAATATTATGAAACAGTAAATTTTCTGTAACAGAAAACATAAACGGAAAATCAGAAGTAAAGTAGAATCTTGAAATAATCAAAACAGAGTCGGGAAAAAAAAATTCGGAGTGAAATCGAACCCTTAAGAAAATAATATCCAACTAGGATAGAACCACTTAATAGCTATAAATCACACTGAAATTCGAAGCCGAAACCTAGCGACGACGACAACGACGCGTGGCTTATCTTCTTTCCTTTAACACCAAGAGAAGTGTTTTCTTAATATAAGCACATTCCCTCTTCTTTCCACTACTAATGAGGAACAATTGCTCTTTTCAAAGCATAAGGGAAACACACTTTTCCTTCACATTTCTTCCCTCTATTTGACATTCACCGACTTCCAATCTCAACAAAGTGTTTAGAAAGCAACTTTATAGCTTTTTCCCGTTTCTGTAGAAATAAATGGAGAAAGAGTGTTGTTCAGATATGAACTACTGCACTTTTTTTACTTCTAATGTTGATTTAATGATTCACTTGAATATTTTCCTAAGAAAAAGAAAACAAAAGAAATATGATGGCATAAATGACTTTATTTTAAAAAGGTATTAGGAAGAAAAGAACTTGTTTTTAAAGGGTGTTGAAATAGCTATCACCAAGGATTAAAGTCTATTTTTGGAGGATCATTCGTTGATTCTGATAGAATATACTAGTCCACCAAACTGTATAGAGACCTGGTCCTATAATGTTCCCACAGTATTTACTAACAAACCAGTAAGTAAATAAGACACAAGAGTTTTACGTGGAAACATTCCTACTCGAGGGGATAAAAAACCATGACCTACACTGATAGGATTTCAACTTCACTAACTTGCAATACACTTGTTACAAGCCACTTTGTAATGACCCTATTACAAAGAACCTTACTAACTTGTAATACACCTATTACAAGACACTTTGCAACACACTAATTACAAAGACTTCAACCTATGACTAACTCTAGTCACAACACAAACTCAGCGGGTTTTTGTTCTTTGAGGTTCCTAAGTAAAGCTTCTAAGTAAGCATGATAGGAATTACAATGAAGAGTAAATACAAGGATATAACTCAACTAAGGACTTACACAGACTCATAATGGAACTGGTCCGTAGTAGTGTTGCACTTTGTTCTTGATACACTTGTGACTTCAATGATGGATAATATCTTGAATGATAGAGAGAATATCACTAAATGTTCAAGTGATTTGTGTTGCCATACTCCTTGTTGTTATACTTTGAATGACATCACTTGGATGATGTACACACTTGGTTGGTGCAAGTCCCTTCCCAATGGGAATTGACTGCTGCACTGTTTCTGCAGTGTAGCGTGCACAGTTGCAGGCAGTCACTTTCCAACTGTAGAGTTGACTTTGTACTTCTGTCAAGGGAACTCCAGAGTATCAGGTCCCTGAATTGGTTCTTGTTCGTATAAAGCCACACAGCTCATATTAGCTTAAGTCCAATGCTGAAGAATTGTACCAGGTATGCATCAGGTCCTTTATCTGGTTCTAGACAGTAAGTTTGTTAGATCATCAAAACATAAATCTAAGAGACCTTAAACCCATTAATTTCCCCCTTTTTGATGATGACAAACTTTTTGAAATTGACAACCGATTATAGAGCTTTTATTAACCAGATAAAATACCAGGAACGTCACAAGTTCCCCTGACTCTATGCTTCCCCCTTAATCACTTGCTTATTTATCAATTTATTTCCTCCTTTTGGCATCATTAAAAAGACATAAGCAGTCAATTAGCATAAAGAAGTCTAAATTAGCTAACTCATGGCCCATGTGTGCACACAACATGATAGAAAAGAGAAGTAGAAGAAGGACAAGCGTTTTACTAGCAAAAGAGAGTTGTTCATTGATCATATTTAAAAAGTACAAGACTTTGCCATTACAACAAAGGCAATTTTGGATTGTTTTAGGTGGGAGCAGCAAAAGTGAATTCCAACATACCACCACAAAAAAACAAAAAAAAACTACCACAATAATCAAAACAACAAGATAAACTGGTCACTGAGGGTTTTTTTATGAGGCACTAGAAGAGGAAGGCTTGGAAGAGGCAACAAGGATTTTGAGAACAAGATCCATCTGTGCATTGGCAGACATCTGCCCCTCAAGTAGTTTCTCCCTCAGGTTCTCCACCTGTTGCCGGAGCTCAGCATTTTCCTTAGACAGACGAACAACTTCTTCATTGGAAGAGTTAGAAGATCCAGATGCTCCAATAGTGTCACGACCCCAAAACTACCCCGGCCGTGATGGCGCCTATCGTGATACTAGGCCAGCCAATTCAATATCCAAAACATAAATAAACCTTTCGTTTATATCATTTCTAAACCGATACTTCATAAAAGTTTCGTTTACGCCTTTTTAAAACAGACAAAGATATATCGATTATTAAATACAACCCAAAATCTCGGAGTCACTAGTCATGAGCATCTAAAGAAAATACAAGTCTGGAAAATAAACACTACGAAAATAAGAAGGAGAATGGCAGGGCTGTGGACGCGTGCAACTACCTCACAAATATCTGTGTATCTGTGGGATAGGAAATCAACTCTCAGTCCGCCCTAGCTCCTGAATCTGCACACAAGGTGCAGGGAGTAACGTGAGTACGCCAACTCAGTAACTAGCAAACTGTCACGACCCCAAATCCTAGCAGGTCGTGATGGCGCCTATCGTGGAACTAGGCTAGCCAACCATCACATTACTACACATTTGGTTTAATATAATATCTCAAAAATCAATAATAATCAGCAGAATAAGCAATTAACATTTTTCTCTCTGTCTTTAAGCAAATATAATATAATCTACTGTCTAAACAAAACCCTGAAGACTGGAGTCAACCGATCACGAGCATCTAAGAAATAAACTAACTCTGCTAATGCCATAATAATGTCTATGAATCAAATACTAATACTAATAAAGGAAGGGAAATGGAGAAGCTGCGGACGCTGGACAGCTACCTCAAAATCCCAAATGCTAATGACAACGAACTCGGATGACTACTGCTCCGAACCAGTACCTGGATCTGCACACAGGGGTGCAAGGAGTAATGATGAGTATGCCAACTCAGTAGTAATGAAAATAAATCACATTCTGAAGTATATGAAACACACAACACAAAACACCAATCCACAAAACAGTAAATCATCAAGTCTCAATACAGTATACATAGGTTCGAAAACCAAATTCCAGAAAATCCTTTGAAACAAGTATATTTTCTGAGTATTTCTCAGTAAAACTCTCAGTAAAATCAGTTTAAAAAATGAAGTGAATCATAGTCAAAACTCAGTAAAATATCATCATAAAACTGCCCCTCGGGCCATAATCATCACTCGTAACAATTTCCCTCAGCACCTCACCATCACTCAATATCAGCCCCGCGGGCAACCTCACTGTCACTCATGCCTCCCAATCACTCATCACTCGGCACTCGCACTCAGTAGGTACCTGCGCTCACTGAGGGTATGTACAGACTCCGGAGGGGCTCCTATAGCCCAAGTGCTATAAACAAGCCACATCATGGCATAAATCACTCTCAGGCACTCGGCCTCTCTCATATCATAACATCTTCACAACATTGGCCCTCAACCTCACTCAGTCAGACACTCTCAGCATGCCACTTGGGCCATGAATAAAACGGGGTTCTCAACCCAAAATAGTATTTCATTTCAAGAAATAGTAATATTATCAAATAAGAGTGTCAACAATTTCACAAGAAAGACTGAGTGTAAAATCATAGTTTCAAAGTAGTGAGAATATCAGTAAAATAGCCCCCAAGGGGTTAAAACACATCGGCACTAGGCCCCAAACATGGCTTACAACCCAAATATATCAAAACATAGTAATATTATAACTCATATGCTTTAAAAGCAGTTTCGCAACTCAATAGTTGCCTAAAAAGGAACATTTTTCCAAATTTCAAATTCGTGCACGCCCCACACTCGTCATCTAGTGTGTGCGTCACTCCAAATCCGTGAAAGGATGTAAAGTCCGGGGTTTCATACCCTCAGGACAGGATTTAAAGACATTACTTACCTCAAACTAGCCCGAGAAGCTATTCCGCAACACGCTTGCCTCTCGAATCAACTCCCGAGTGCTCCAAATCTATCAAGTTCAGATTTTTTCACATCAAATTAGGCTAAGGGAATGAATTCCAATTGAAAAATATCAACTTTATACACAAAATCCGAAATTAACCAAAACCCGACCCCCGAGCCCGCATCTCGGAACTCGACAAATTTTATACCAAAATATTCTTCATCATCTCACGAGTCCGTACATATAAAGAACTCGAACATCGGAGTTCGTTTGACCCCTTAAATCACTCTTAAAAGGTCTTATATTCTCAAGCCCTAATTCCATCTTTTTCTACTGATTTTCATGAATTTAACACTGATATTTTGATCCTTAATCACATATAATCGAGTTTTAGGGTCCAAATTCCTTACCTCAATGAAGAACAATAATTTCCTCTCTTAAAAATCGCTTCAAAAGCTTCTTTCCGTTAAAAAATGGTGGAAAAGTGGGTATTGGTTGCAAAAGGTTTTAATATATATACTGCCTAGATAATTACACACTGCGATCGCGGAAAGACCTTCGCGATCGCGAAGTGCAATTTCACAGACCCTCAAAATACCCTACGCGATCGCAAAGCCTCACACGCGACCGCGATTCGACAGAACCTCAACCCCACGCGATCGCGAAGAACACTGACCCCCCTCCACCACGCGCCTCTCTAACCCTACGCGATCGCACTAATACACTCGCGATCGCACTGACCAACGTTGCACAACTACGCGATCACACTCCTGCTCCCGCGATCGCGATTCAAAAAATGACTGGGCTCCATATTACTCTATGCGATCGCGGACCAATCCACGCGATCGCGATGAACAATTTGCTGCTGCAATTACACCAGAAAAATAGCAGATTTCCTAAGGCTAAAAATGCCCGTTAACCACCCAAAATCAATCCCGAGCCCCTCGGGACCCCAACCAAATTTACCAACACATCATAAATGATCATTCAAACTTAGTTGCACTCTCGGAACACCAAAATTGACATCAAAACATCAAAATCACGTCAGATTCAAGCCTAAGAACTTTGAAATTTCTAAAATCCACCAACGATGCCGAAACTATCCAAAACACATCCGATTGACCTGAAATTTTGGAAGCATATCCAAAATGACATTAGGAATATATTTCATCTTCTGGAATTCCATTCCGACCCCGATATCCTATTTTCCACTGCCGACCGAAATTCACCAAAAACTAACTTTCGCCAATTCAAGCCTAAATCTACATCGGACATCACAAAAATATTCTGAACACACTCCTACGAGCCAAATCACCTAACGAAGCTATTCGAGCCATAAAATCCGCATTCCGAGGTCGTTTACCAATAAGTCAACTCTCAGTTGATTTTTCCAACTATAAAGCTATTTTTAGAGACTAAGTGCTTCAAATCTCAATATAACCATTCTGAACTCGAGCCAACTAACTCTAACACATCGTAAATAGTATAACCAACCAATGACAAGGCAATAATAGTAATTATAATGCAGGTTCTACGTAACGATCGACCGGGTCGTTACACAAACATAACTAAAGACTTGAGTGCAGTGAAGAGCATTTTAAAGATCATGTAAAACCATAATATAAGCAACAATAAAAATAATTTAACTCAAGTCAGGAATCCACATTCCGAATATTTCATAAAATCTCCAGTTTTCCATTTAAAAACTCGTATAAAACATTTGTTCAACTTTTTCATTAGAGGATCAGTGTAAAGAAGAGTGAAAACAGTAGTTTCGTAAAATATCAGCCCCTCGGGCACAGTTTCACTCACAAATAAAGCCTCTCGGGCAAGCCTCTCAGTCACTCGTGACTATCTTCTCTTCATTCAATGCTCACACTCAGCACTCTCACTCAACAAGTACCATATAACAACTGTTGCGGTGTACATCCCGATCCATATAGTAACCGCTGCGGCGTGCAGCCCGTCCATATAGTAATCGTTGTGCTGTGCAACCCGATCCATATAGTAACCACTGCGGCGTGCATCCTGATCCATAATAGTCGACTGTGCTAACTGGGGGTGTACAGACTCTGGAGGGGCTCCTACAGCCCAAGCGTTATATCGTTGCGGCGTGCAGCCCGATCCAATATCTCGCTGCAGCGTGCAGCCCGATCCACATATATCTCGTTGCGACGTGCAGCCCGATCCATCACTATCCTCACAATCCGGCTCTCGACCTCACTCAGTCATCATCCTCACAAGCCACTCGGGTGACTTAGTATAAATCACGGGGACTCAGCCCAAAATATCTTTCATTATTTAAAAATAGGATGATAAACTGGAATAAACAGTGAACATATATAAATCATGACTGAGATTTTATTTTCTTATCAAAACAGTGTGAGAATAGTAGTGAAATACCCCTGAGGGTCCAAACAGGTCGGCACAAGGCCCCAAATATGGCGTACAACCCAAATATAGTATAAATCTAAAACATACGGGATATCATATGATTTCAAATCAATACGCGGCTTAATAGTCGCTACGGGACGGACCAAGTCACAATCCCTGTCGGTGCACGCCCACACGCTCGTCAACTAGCATGTGCGTCACATCATTTATCAAAACAATACGAAATACCAGGGTTTCATACCCTCAGGTCTAGATTTACAATCGTTACTTACCTCAAACCGGACGAAAATCTACTCTGCAATGCCCTTGACACTCGACTCGGCCACAAGTCGCCTCGAATCTATACAAAATCAGTATTATATCATTAATACATGCTAAAGGAACAAAGCCCACACAAAAATTATCAATTTAAACCAAAATTCCCGAAATTGGCCAAACCCGACCCCCGGTCCCACGTCTCGGAATCCGACGAAACTCACAAAATCCGACAACCCATTCAACCACGAGTCCAACGATACCAAAATTACTAAATTTCGATAAACTATATAATATTGATCCTTAGGTTATGGGTGATTGTTTTCCTTAAAAATTTCCGGAATCCGAGCATGTGGGCCCGGGGGTGTATTTTGAAATTTTGCAAATTAGGTTGAAATATCCATTTAAATATGTGAATTTCAGACTTTTGAGTATAGATTGATTTATTTATGTAATATTTGGCTAGTTTCGAGTCCTTGGGCGACAAATTCAGAGTTTTGGGCGCATTCTTGACCCGGAAAGTAGACTTGGCACGAGGTAAGTCTCTTTTCTAACCTTGTAAGTGAGAATTGTCCCCATAGGTGAAATAAATTATTTTGTGCTATGATTTGTGGGGACTACGTACGTACGGGGTGACGAAAGTCCGTGCGTAGGGACTATTCTTGTTATGTCCGGGTAGTTAGGTTCACACCATGCCTTGTGAATTTCATTAAATTGAACTATATGCCCTGTGACTTCATTGTATGCAACATTGTTTCAAGAAAACATAGAACTTGGTGTTTTAAACGAATTGTTACTTTGGAAAGGATTTAAAGAAAATGTTGTGTTTGCATGTGACCGCTTCACAATTTATATTTCGCGAGCGGGGTGATTCTTTCCCCTACTCTCATGGGAGCGGGTCGTACGCCATGGCAGGTTAATAGATGCATCTATGGTTCGCACTGTTAGACCCTTCGGCAGTGCACAATTATTGTTATTATATTGGCCCAGGCCGTTTGTCCTTAATCCATTATGAACATGTTATTGGCTTGTTATTTTATGACTGTTGAACTGTTGAATATCCTGGAAAAAAAAACTGAAAAATTTGTATATCGGTGGTTCACCACGTAATTAGATTTTGATTACGATTCGATATTTATTGCCTTACTACGCATGCTTACCTGTTATTCTCCTTGAAAAATTTACTTAAATATACTGTTTGGACCCTAGTAAGTGTCAGGTCGACCTCTCGTCACTACTTCTTCGAGATTAGACTAGATACTTACTGGGTACATATTGTTTATGTAATCATGCTACGCTTCTGTACTTAATTGTACAGGTTCTGAGGCAGGTGCATCTGGGTATCAGTCCAGAGCTCGTTCCTGATTTATACCTAGTCGAGGCTTCACGGTGAGCTGTTTCCCCCTAACGACTTCCAGAAGCACCTTGGAGTTTTTCTTTATTTTGCTATTTCTATCTATATTCCCTCATACAGTAGGACAGACTTGTATTCTTTGGATTCTTACTCTACTAGATGCCTGTAGACTTGTGACACTAGTTCCTGGCTCACACGTTAGTAGATATTATTTTTGGAATGTAATTATTAATCTATGACTTTTATGGTGGTTGCTATCTAAAATTGCTTAAGTCACTTGTCTTTACCTAATGTCTTAGATTTAAAACAAGTAGGGAATGGAAAATAGTTTGGTAAATTAAATGAACCCACTAGTGGATTGACGTTGACTTGCCTGACTACGGTGTTGGGCACCATCCCGACATGGATTAGGATTCGGGTCGTGACATCTTGCCTTGAACCTCTCTACCTCGCCTGTATCTTTATACTTAATTTTATACACCCACCTACAACCAATAGCCCTTTTTCCTGTAGGCATAGGTACTACCGCCCAGGTGTTATTAGCCTCTAAAGCTTGTAATTCATCTTGCATAGCCTCAATTCACCTAGAATCTTTGGCAGCTTATGTATAGCTCTTGGGCTCAATATCAGCAGAAAACTTTGTGAGAAAACTTTTATACCTTGGTGTCAGAGTATCATAGTTTACAACATTAGATAGTGGATAGAGACAAGCAGCAACAAACTTTGCCAGGGACAAAAAAATTCTTCAACCAAATAGGTGTCTTAGACACCCTTCCTGATTTTCTATGTGGTGGCTCTGGATCAATAATATGTGGTGGCTCTGGATCAAGAACAGGTACAGAAGTAGGAAGAGATAAGTTTGCAGTGAGGGGAGTTGATTATGCAATATCAAAGACTTTTGTTTCATGTGAAACTATTGCTGGTGGCTGATCTGATACATGTGATGGAATAGAAATACGATCTTCTAGTGTAGCAGAAGGAATAGATATAACTGGAAAAGAGAAGTCTTGATTTGTGGCCTGTGAGTGGAAGGGAAATATGTTCTCATGAAAGAGAACAACTCTACTAATGAAGACTGTTTTGTGCTACATGTCATATAGTTTGTAACCTATCTGAAAAGTTCCATAACCAAGAAACACAGATGGAATAGCTCTAGGACTGAATTTATCTTGCTTAGGTAATGTTATTTTCATAGCAAAGGCACCCTATTACTCGCAAGTGATATAATGAAGGACATCTGTTGTACAGTAGAGGGCACTCTGTTAATTATATACACAACAGCTTCCATACAACATCCCCAAAACTTGGATGGCAAGTGACCCTGGAATTTGATGGCTCTAACTGTTCCTCCTCTCGACAACCCTATTCTGTTGAGAAGAATAAGGGCAAGAACTTTGATGAATTATCCCATGTAACTTGAATAACTCACCACAAATATTATTGAAGAACTCTGACCCATCGTCAGACCTAAAAGCTTTAATTTTCCTTTCAAATTGATTCAAAATCATGGCTATAAAGGATTTAAGCAGGGTAGACACATCAGATTTAACACGCATCATAAAAACCCATGTCCATCTAGAGATATCATCCACAAGAGTAAGAAAATAGTTCATTCCATTGTAAGTAGAAACTTTGTAAGGCCCCCAAACATCCATATAAATCAATTCAAAAGGTGCAACATCTCTACTATTACTATGAGGAAATGCTAGTCTAACTTGCCTAGCCAATGGACATATACTACAATGGTCCAATGTAAGACTACCTTTATTGTTCAAAGTAGAAATTCTTCTTAAAACTGCCATAGGTACATGGCCCATCCTTTTGTTCCATAACTCTGAATCTGTGATCCCTCTTACTACTAAAGACCTCATCTGCTCCTTGATTTCAGCATTGCCCTTTGGTCTCAAAATATAGAGTTTTTCTTCTTTCTTACTAATCCCCTTCACCCTCCCAGTGAAGAGGTCCTGGAAGATAAAGAAGACAGGAGAGAAACTAACAAAGCACTGCAAAGCTTTATTCATCTTTGAAACTGACAACATGATGAATTTAAATGCTGGTACACACAATACATCTTTAATGAGATCACCTCCTGTCAAGTGGCAATTCCCTACATGAGTAATTTGAGTGGAGTCTCAAGTAGACATTTGAACATGTCCTGAATTTCCTACTTTAGTAGCATCAACCAACAATCGTTCATTACCTGTAATATGATTAGTAGCCCATGTGTCTATTATCTAAGTAGGACTAGAATCAGAATCAGAATAAGATAAAGATATACCAGCCATGTTTGCACTAGGTTCACCAATTAAAATTTTGTTCAACAAATTGAGGATTTGAGAGTACTCCTCAGGGATAAAAACTGGTGTTGTCATAGGTGGAATTGGACGAGGATTAGAAGAAGAATATCCATCTGATTGTGCTAAATTTCCACTCGGAAAAACACATATCCTTTTTCTCTTAGAATCAGGAGGATATCCTATGATTTTATAACAATTTTCCTTCAAATGTTCTTTCATGTTGCAAAATTCACATTTCATTAACTTGAAACAATTTTCTTTGGAATGACCTCGTGTGTAACAATATTCACACTCCAGATTATAATTCTTCTTCCCTTGCTTCTAACCATATTGCTTAGCAGTAAACAGGGTAGTAGGTTCCATATTTTCAGTCAATACACAATGCCCTACTGCAACCATTTTTTGACTCTCATCCTAAAGCAGCATTGCATATGATTGATTAACATTAGGAACATGTGATTTCATCAATATCTGACTGCGTGCTTGGCTATATCCATCATTAAGGCCCATAAGAAATTGTACAAGCGTTGGTATTGTAGATGATTAGCATATTCCTTAAATTTTTCACATTCACGTGAAGGAGGCGGCATCAATGAATCATATTCATCCCATAAGTCCTTCAATTTAGAATAATACACAGAAATAGAAGAAGTACCTGTGTTAATGTGAAAATTGTTCTAAATGCAAATAGAACATGCGAGAAGCTGTCACCTTATCAAAATGCACTCGCAGATCCTCCCAAATAGCATGAGCACTGGAACGAAATAACACTCCACTAAACAAATCACGGGTAACATTATGCATTATCCATGATTTTACCATGGCACTACAACGATCCCAGTGATTAACAAAATTATGTCCATAAGTGTCTCACGTAATTGTACCTTTAAAAAAACCTAGTTTTTTCCTGGTTAGCAGGAAAACTTCCATGACCTGTTACCATAGAGTATAATTCTCCAATCCAATAAGAGGCATTCTAATCGAAAGAGAACTCGGAGTATCAGAAGCAAGCAAATACAGAGGGTCAATCTCCATGAATTGATGAATTTATTAGTCTGTACATGCATTCGAATGAAGAAGATGAATGAATTTGAGAAGAAGTCAGACAGAAAAAACAGAGCTCAATTTTTTATACACACGTGTTGTACATGTAAGGCTTTATAAAATAGTCCGTAAGCTAATAAGCTAAGCTAATGACAGCCGTAACTAATACTAACTAATACCCCACTAACATTCCTTAAGTTAGTTAACATTGTTACTAACTAACTAACTAGTCTAACCATGGTCAACTAACTATAGTCAAGTAACTGTGGTGCAAGTGCTTAATTCCGCTACAGAAGAAATATAGTTGACACAGCTTGTACTCGTTGCGCGCTTGAATACAAGTGATACAAGTTAGTAGCAATTAAATAGTAGCTACAGATTATTATTTTTGCTAGGTTACTAATTAATGTGTATAAAGAAATTTATCAGCAATTGTATTATATTTAATCCTGTGAGCTGGGAATTTTCCACGTAAAACCTCTCAGTGTCATTTACTTACTACCGTGTGTGTAGTCTGTGAAAACTAATAGAGAACATGATTCTCTATACAATTGATACACGTTGTATTCGTTGCGCGAAGGAATACAGTTGGCACATATTATATTCGTTGTCGCGTTTGAATATAAGTGATACAAGTTAATAGCAATTAAATAGTAACTACGGATGGTAATTAGACAAATTTTAGTTACTACGCTCTAAACTATAATGATTTATGAAAATTTCTCCTTTTTAACACTATCAATGAATTTTAATCTGTGATTGTAGATCGATTATTATTTTTGCTTGGTTACTAATTGATGTGTATACAGAAATTTACCAATATTTATCTTATATTTAACCTGATCGTTTGATTGGAGGAATTAAGTGGGTTATTCCTATATAAAAGTTTGGGATTAAACTATTATCCTATACAGAAGGTGGGATAGACAACCTTGTTATAATCGTAGTTATAATCCCAGGATAACATGGTTTTAAACGAAGCAACACATAATGGAGTTGTTTTCAACTCTTCCATATGGCACGTACCTTTCTGGTTGCACGGTATTGCACAAATATATTAGAACTTCGTCCACAACATTTAAATCCTGAAAAATATTTTATTTTTTCTTCCATAAAATTATGTTTGAGAAAAAGAAAAGAGAATACAGATAATAAAAACACTACCAGATCATGTATCAAGTATGCATGTTTAGGCACGATGAACAAATGTAGAAGCTCTTGCATGTTCAGACACATGCCTCGAGTGAATCTCGAACTGAAATATATCTGATCTAACTCATGTATGAGGCACTAAAACTTAGAAAAATGAAGATTATCCCAACATAATTAACCTATCTAGGAAAACACACACACATACACCAAAAAACAAAAAAAAAAAGGAATTCATTCCATTAGGTTTGCTAATTAATTAATTGATATAACATTTCCCTTAGCAAATCAGAGTTAGCTAGGATGTCATGAGTACATTCTAATCAGAATGATTAAATACAAGCTGGAGCCTTACTGATTTAAACCTTTTGAAATTATGAAGATTCCTTCTACATCTCGTTCCTGCATGTTTTCTCTAGTAACATGCTAAAGTCAACCATTAATTAACATTTCCCTTTGCACTACCCATTATATATCAATCTGCTTGGGAAAAAAAACGAAATTGCTAATATTAGGGACATACCTTTTGTCCATATTTTATTTGTCTTTTAAGGTTTTTGTACAACGCTTAAAAACGACAGCTTGTTTGGATGGTCGTTACCTATTGTGTTGTATCATATTGTTACTTTAAATACGATGTTTGTTTTGATTGTTACTTAAATTTTATTATATCATATGTTAAATCAGTCGTTATGTAACGACAAAATGTGTCACTTTATGTAACGATCGATTTAGTGTGGTTGCGTCGTTATCTTGTAGTTTCTCTCATCTCACCCTTCAATATATTAAATAATTTTATTTTATCATTTACCCTACCTTTATTATAATAAAAATTTTACCCCGTATCATAATTTTTCTTTATAATATTGCAAATTTATTCTTCATATTGTTGGTGCATGATATCATGAAACAACGGCAAACGATACAATCTATCCAACTATTGTATTCATCAAACGATATACTGTACAATACATTACACTATAATACGATACATTATGAAACGACGTGTAACAACCATCCAAACAAACTGTTAATTAATAGCTTTAATTAATCATAAAACTGTCCGTCTAAACTTCTCTGTATCTCTTTAATTTGTTAAATATCTTACTTCATTAACACTCAACTAAAGCAATAAGATTAGATTTGAAAAAACAAAATGACTTCTTACTTTTTAAAATGTCAATTATATATGCACACATTCAGTTTTCTAAAACGAATAATATTTGAGAGCGGGATGGAGAGTTAAGAAATAATAATTTTTGGCATGTTATTTGAATCAAGTCAACCCTGCAACTAGATATATATCAAGTAGAATATCATCACTGGCAAACTTCAAGCCATATCTGGCATGAAAAATGTAAAGGGAGTAGCTCTATAAAAAAAGAAAAAAGAAAAAAGAAAATATCTGATTATAAATACCCCAATATGTTTCACATACCTTCTACATTGGGAAATATAGAAAAACAAATCAACTTTATTTCCTACTTCTAACATTAATACAATGGCTTTCTCAAGGCATATTGTAGTGCTCATTCTTCAATTGTTGCTTGTCCCTCTTGCTTTTAATCTTTGTAATGCACAAGGCTTGAAATATGGCTTCTATAGAAAAACATGTCCTAGAGTTGAATCAATTGTGAGAAAGACAACTGCTCAATTCATATCTAAGGCACCAACTCTAGCTGCTCCTTTGCTTAGGATGCAGTTCCATGATTGCTTTGTTAGGGTATGTTTTTATTTCTCTCATTTTCTTGCAGCCTCTTTATTTTTTTCGATTTGTCACTTGGTATCTGATACTCACATTATTGGAGATCGACTAGTCCAAACTCGCGCCGTGTAAGGCCCAGTGTAGGGAGGAAATGCTCCCTACTAGGATTTTTTCTCTACCAAGGATTCAAATTCGAAACCTCTAGCTAAGGGTAGAGGGATCTTATCCATCCTACCACAATCCTTCTTATTGTAGCCTATAATTATATTCATGCTTTGTGATGAATGAAACTATATATTCTTTAAGCATATTATAAAGATTTTGTGTATTATTATTACTATATATTATTGTTGATGTTGTTATTATTATCATTATTCTTCATTTATATGACATTCTTTAGTTTCATTTTAGTTTATTTAAAATAGAATGGCGTATTTTTTTATTTAAAAGCTCTCTAGTTTTGAACTTCTCATTGTTGCCTTAACGACATGCTCTTGTAGTCATAGAAATGTCTCGGCATGTTTAGGACAATAAGTTCTAAGATGTATTTTTAATATGTATCAAAAGTTTTTATTCTTTCTTAAACAATGTGTTTAGTCAAATACCGCATTATAAAATAAAATGGATGAAGTAATATTTTTTTATTATTAGAAAATTGTTATTGGAAAGGAATGTCTTCTTGACATACAAAATGTAATTTTTATAGGGATGCGATGGTTCTGTAATGCTAAACTCAACCAAGACTCATCAAGCTGAGAGAGATGCCATTCCAAACCAATCTCTAAGAGGATTCCAAGTGATTAATGGTGTAAAATCTGCACTAGAAAACAAGTGTCCAGGTGTTGTATCTTGTGCAGATATCATAGCCTTAGTAGCTCGGGATGCAGTTTCTATGGTAAGATCTCATGATATTATATTTTTTTGATAACCGAAAAATCGCTGATAGCCAGTGGCGTACGATTCAAACCTTAGTGAATAATAAGCTCGACCTTTTACCTTTCTTCACTTAAATAGCAAATTTTATCAATTATTTTTATGTTGTATCACATTGGTTTTAAAGTGTTAATTACATTTATATAATATGATTTTACAGATTAAAGGACCATACTGGAAAGTTCCCTTGGGAAGAAGAGATGGGAGAGTGTCAAACATGTTAGAAGCCTTGAACCTTTTACCAGCTCCTTTTGCAAACATATCTTCCCTTAAATCAATGTTTGCCTCTCTTGGTTTGAATGCAAAAGACCTTGTGGTTCTGTCAGGTAATTTAATTTGGTTTCAAATAGGATTTGACTTTTATATATATATATATATATATATATATATATATATATATATATATTAACATGTTGTTTACTTGCAATTATCTCTTAGGTACATGATATATATTGTGAATTAATTCTTTACATTGACAGTATAAATTAAACGGGTTAAACTCTTTTAATTATAATAAGATATAACACATATAGTCAATCTCATTATTTGCGAGACTTTGTCAGATGTACCAGCTAATTAGGAGCATGAATGAGCATTGTACACTTGGTGCATACAAGAAAAATCCCACTAAATTTCGAGATTATAACGCTCTAGTAGTTCAAGATCGAAATAGTATTGTGGCTTGTGAGGTACATCAATTATTAGAAAATAACCGAGTAAGGGCTATAACTATGAATGCTACAGACGGTCTAAAGCGATGAATGAAAGTGATTGAGACAGGAGCTCTTGTAAGTGTTTAGGGCGGGGGAGTGATCACTCGGGGACGAATTCTTTTAACGTGCTCGAAGAGCCTGCTGATAATTTAGGGTTGCTATAGCTTATACACTTATATTAACTTGTACGTACGATATATAGTTAGTCCGTGTCCAATTTTATTAGGTTACTAATTATGCTTATCATATAATTTATCTTGTAATTACTTTATAACTCGTGATCTGATCGTGTAAATATTTTTATTGTTGTCAGGAGGACACACCATTGGAACTTCTCATTGTAACGCTTTCACAAACAGAATGTACAATTTCACAGGCAATGGTGATACTGATCCAACAATGGATCCAAACTACATTGCTCTTTTGAAGTCAAAATGCAGTCCAACTGATGTAACAACACTTGTAGAAATGGATCCAGGAAGTTTCAAAACTTTTGATGAAAAATATTACACACTTGTGGCTAAAAGGAGAGGGCTTTTTCAATCTGATTCTGCACTTCTTGATGACATTGAGACCAAAGCTTATGTTAAACGTCAAGCTCTTACCCATGGTAAAACTTTTTTAAAAGATTTTGGTAAATCTATGGTGAAAATGGGCAAGATTGGTGTCTTGACTGGCCAAGCTGGTGAAATCAGGAAACATTGTGATTTTGTTAATTAATTAATCAGCTATTGTTTTGTAATTTTATATGTTTTGTAATAATCTTAATAAATGTAATTCTTGTGGATTACATTTGGCATTTTGATTTCTTACGAGTGTTAAATGGATTTATGAATAAAGGTTTTTACATGTCAGAGACTTCATTCAGTTTTTTTTCAATATATTTTTTATTTTTATATTTATTTTGTAAGGGAAACAAAGCAACAAAAGAAAACTAGCTGGAAATTAAGCGAGGGAATGAAACCCCAACAACATCTATCGCGAAAAAAATACTAAAAGACACAAGCACAAACGTTAATTTCTTTTTAGTATTAATTAGAATGGTTTCCTTTTGTAACATTATATTTAACAACAAAAGATTTCCACGATTCTATTTAGCACAAAAGAGGAACGGTCAATTAACACCAGCGTAAATTCGTGGATTTTGATATATTCGCTTCATACAAACTAGTGGCTTTTGTACAACAACTAATTAAAGAAATTAAATTCCATAGCTTCATTGACATTTCTTGGGATTTCAGTAATGATGTTCTATCATGATTTGAAGTTTCACTCAAGTGGGAGAAATGGGGTGAAATTCTAAAATAGTCAGATTTAAAAGTGATAATTGAAAAATAGTCATAATTTCAAAAGTAATAAAAAATTAGTCATTTTTCATGTAAAGATAAATTTGAACGAAAATACTATTTGAAATCCGAAAAATATTCCAGCATAATATATTGGAGTTTGAATTTTTTACGCGTGAACTTCCAACATAATATACTGGAGTTTCAACACAATATATTGGTCCAGCATAATATGCTGGAAGTTCATACACATGTGATCTAATCTCTAGTATATTATGTTGGAACTTTCTGTGTGCTGGAGTTCCAGCATAATATGTTGAAAGTTCATACACAGGTGCACCAATCTCCAGTATATTATGCTGGAACTTTCAGTGTTGCAGTAAAATAGTAGTTATTTTTCAATGACTTTGTAAATGCCGGCTTTTCAATTATCAGCCTCAAAACTGACTAGTCTGTGCTATTTTCACGGCTAAATGTTGTTAACCCAGATGTTTCTCAGGCCCAAATTGATAAAGGGAAGCAGAAGGCCCAGTAGGAGATCCGGCCCAATTTGTATTTTGTATTTTGTATTTTGTATTTTCACTTTGTTTTGTATATATGCATTTTCTCTTCTCTGTTTTTATTCTTTTATCCATGTACATATATATAGAGAACATTTATGAAATAAGATTTAGTTGGTCAAACATTTCATTGACCGACTCATCTCATTAGGATCACTTCTCTCTCTTCTCTCGTTCATCTAGGGTTTTCTTATCTCTCATTCCGCCATAGCTCACACAGGTTCAAGCTAACAAATGCCAATATATAAACATAGTTACATGATTTTAGTGGGAAAAAAAGTCATAGTTATGTGACCATTTGTGAAATTTACTCATATTTTTAATAATTGAGAAATTCCAACGACAATCCGATCCAACCGTACAACTTGTATATAATTATGTTATTGTATGTATTTGTATGTCATTCATATGTATTTCATATGTCGTATGTATGTCACTGTATGTTCAGTAATACATACACATGACATACACCCTACATACAAAATACATACAACTTATTAGGCATTGGGATCTAGAGAAAATAGCATTATTTTTTTCCTCTTCGGATTTCAATCGAAATTTCAAACACCAAATCTAATATTCACAGAGCTCTCTTAAAATTTAGATGTAAACACCAATGGAAATTTCCGATAATTTGCAATAATACCTAATCCAAATAAATAATAACTCTGCAAAGCGCGATTTTCCAATTAAAACTTTAAAGTTCTTTAATGAATGTCAATGAAGCTTTTGGAGTTCGCAACTTTGTTATCGTGTTTTACAGTTATTTTTAAAATATGAAAACATTATGAGAGACATCTTCTCCAAGTAGTGATTCTCTTCATTAATCACGGTTTCTACTATCGATTTCTCTATCTATTGTTGCTGCTATTCGAAATCAGAATTAAATCTAGATTTTTATGATTGTTTTCATTTTTGTTGGGGATTTGTGCACCTTCTTTCAAATAAATTTGGATAAGAACGAAGGATGGATAAAACGAGAAAGATAAGAAATAAACTCAATAATAACAATAGAGAGAATTTTAAATGGATTAAGATGAAGAAACAGAGAAGAAAGGTGTAATATAAAGAAAAAGAGGAGAAAATATAAGTTTTATAAAAATGGAGCTAATTAGTTGTTAGTTGCTATCAGGTGGGCCCATTTTAATGATTATTGTCCCCCTTCACGGTCTCTGCGCGATTTATTTCACACAATATGCCACATAAGCGACGTGATGTTTTATTATAAAGGGGGATATAATTCAGAGGGTTTCAAAGACTAGCGATAGTTTAGTTAGGAAATTGACAAATATTATGTAGTTTAGACGAGTTTGAGGTTTTAACTCCACGTGAGACACATATATGACTAATCATGTGAGACTTGTCATTGGTCAACAGGTATAATTTGAGGGCGCAACTTACTAATAAAGGTACCGAACCCAAGAGACTTGGCCCAAAACGAAGAATATGTGACATGTGCTTGTGTTATGACATAGAATGGCTAAGGGATCATAACATATTTAGCCATCTGGCTAAAGCCTAAAAGTACCTGCCTAGCCACAACAGTTTGCAGCGTTGTCGGCATATATTTAGTTTATAACAAGTATAATCAAGTATATAGTGTTAACACATAAAATACAGTGATTATATATTAATTATATATAGTATACTGGATAAGATTTTTATATAAACATTAGGGTTGTATTTGGTTGTGGGGTGTTGATAGTAGGCGATTTAGACGATATTTTCACCCTTAATGAACCACACTTTATTATGTTTAAGTGCAAATAATGATAACAAAATGCTCTAATTAGTGTTTTTATGCTTTTCAGGATATAATCTATGATGGGAGATACTTTGGAGCGTTTTGGAGTCAACTAAGTGAGTGTAAGGCCAATCGAGAAGAGCCCGTGAGAAAAGAACAAGAAAAAGGCGAAATTTGCTGGAAGGGAGCCCACCGCGACCGCGGTTGGAGCGCGGTGGGTAAGGCATCGAAGATTCAGAATGTTGGTAATTCACCGCGGTCGCGCCACGTTTCTGTTGCAGCCGCGGGCGAGTACTGGAAGGCCGGAAAACTAAAGGACTAAAGTGCAAAAAATGGAAATAATTAGCCTAGCCCTATTTAAACCTTATAAACTCGTCCAAGAAAGTTCTAAGCTTGTTTTTAGACTCAAATAGGAAGCAAGAACAAGTGTGAGAAGACAAGCTACAATTAGAGTTTTTCTATTCTCTTTCTCTTATCTTTATTTTGAGAATTATGATTTCCTTTGAGTTTGTATTGTGTTTGAGTATGAGTAGCTAACTTCTCTAATCTAAGGTTTTGGCGAAACACGTTGAGGATGAACTCATTGTTATAATAATATAGTTATGCTTGGTTTTCAATCTCTATCTGTTCAACTACGTTCTTGTTGTAGTTGATTGAAGGGCCCTCAATTAGTTGTTCCTATTTAGTGTGTATCTACTCGAGAGAGAGTGCATATTTAGGTAATTGTTGAATAACATCACTCCCGGAGTATAGGAGATAACGATACCTTGGGTGCAATCTAGAGTGAACTGTAATACAAATTAGCTAGCGTAACTCGAGAGAGTGCGTCTAGTAGATTATCATAATTACTTGATAGAGATTTATGATAGCCTGAGTGTTCACGATTGATAGAGATAATTAAGCCAAAACTATAGGAAATATACAACAAGAGATTTCATCAACGGGGGAAATCATAACCTTAGACCTTTATCGCATCTGTTTACATCTAAATATTAGTTGTCTTTTAGTTTGTTTAATTTCATCAGCTGTAGTAGTAAAAATACCAAAAAGTGATATTCATAACCTTTGGGGAAATTGATTATTGAGAATATAGTAGTCTAACAACAACATTTGATACGTTAGTTCCCTATGAGATTCGACCCTGGGATAAATACTCAGATTATATTTGCAACGCCCGCTTAGTCTTTTATTAGACATAGTTGAGCGTGATTAAATTTTGGCGTCGTTGCCGGGGATTCAACGGTATTATCAACTGTAGTTGGAGGAAAATACAAATTCTTAAGTGTAGTCAATTTTCTTCGATTTCATTCATATATTGAATTTCTAACGTTTGCTGAATCGGTTGTACAGGTGCATGCCTAGAAACTCATCGAGAATTGGTGAAGTACTTGAAGCCTTACCAAACTCCGAAAAAGTTTTCAAGGCCTTGAGCAGGGCCAACCGGAAAAGCAAGCAACAACCACTCACTGAACAAATTGAAACAGACATGGCAGATCCAAATGACAGGAACAACAATAATAATGGGGAAGATGTGGTTGACCCAGCTGCTCAGGTTGCGGTGCATGTGGTACCTCTTGTACCAGAAGCGCCCTTATATGACTGGGCACAACCCACATCAGAGAATTTGGCCACCGCGATAGAGGTCCCTCAGATACAGGCTGAGTCCTTTCAGATCACTAATAATATGTTGCACTTGTTGCAGAATAAGAGACTATTCTCAGGGTCATACATTAAGGATCCCCAACAGCATCTGAAGAACTTTCTGTCGATTTGCAAGACTTAGAGGCAACCAAGCGTCACTCCGGAGGCAATAAGATTGTTGTTGTTTCCGTTCTCAATGACAGGAGTCGCCTAGACATGGATAAACTCGCTCCCCATCAATTCCATTGCTACATGGGAGGAGTTAGTTAAGCAGTTCCTAAACAAGTTCCATCCACCAAACAAAACGGCTCAACAAATTGATGAAATCTTGAGCTTCAGACAGAAGCCTACAGAGTCACTGCAAGAAACTTGGGAATGGTTCAAAGGAATGTTAGTTATCTGCCCACACCACGGTATTCCAAATAAAATGTTGGGGCAGCAATTTTATATGGGTCCGGCAGACAATGTTAAAGCAAATGTTGATGCTTCAGCTGGTGGAGCATTTTTGAGCAAAACATGGAGAGAGAGCCAGAGCTTACTGGATAAAATGGCACAGAATTCAAGGTGGACAACCAGGGGTGCACCTATTACCCCAATCGTTAACTCAGTGACATTAGATCCGTCCAACACTATTGCTGAAAATTTGGCAACCTTGATGACACAGATGAGCATACTTACGAAGAAGGTAGAGGAGTCGGGGCAAAAATAGCAAGTTCATATTGTGGATACTACCAATGGGGGCTTATGCACATCTTGCATTAGTCAACCAATTGGTAATCAGTGGAATGCAGATTGCGATCATCCTCACTACCTGAAAAATATGAATTATGTGTCAAACTATGGAGGTCAGAGACATGGTGGACAGAATTGGGGTCAGCAGGCTCAGCCGTACAGACCACCTCATCAGCAGCATAACAGTGGAAACATGGGTGCCATGAGACCTCATGGTAATGTGGCGCCCTACCAAAGGCCACAAAGGTTTAATAATCAAAATCATCAACAGGCATATCACCCCCCTCAGCAACAACATGGAGGGAGACAAGAAGATGAGTTTTCTAGACTTGAAGCGATGATGCAACATGTTATTGGGTCAACTGCAAAAATCAGTGAGAGAGTAGATGCACACGAATCAGCAATTAAAAATATTGAAGTGCAGATGGGCCAAATCTCAATGTCCTTGAATAATCGTCCTCTTGGGATTTTGCCTGCAGGCGCTCAGGTAAATCCTAAGGACCAGGGCCCAAAGCAGCTGACGGTAGTGAGTCTCCGCAGTGGTAGGGACTTAGACTTGGAATAGGAGATAGCTCGTGAAAGCAGGCAAGCCGAGACACTGGTACCAGTGCCGATTGAACTTGATGATTCAACAAACTTGACCAAGGTAACAGTGCAACCTGCTGAAGGAGAACCTAGTGCGCAGAGTGAGGCTGAAAAAGAAGTGGAGATAGCCCAGGAGCTAGTAGTTGAGGTGGTGGAGGAGAAAGAAAAGTCCCAAATCACTGGGAAAAAGAGACCGCCAGCTCCATTCCCTCAGAGTCTGGCCAAATACCAAAAGGATGAACAGTACAAAAAGTTCTTGGATATGCTCAAACAGATACAGGTAAACATTCCTCTAATTGATGCTCTGAAGAAGATGCCTGGCTATGCGAAGATGATGAAAGACTTGATGTCCCGAAAATTCGATTTCCAAGACTTGGCAACGGTGACTCTTACTCAGACTTGCAGCGCTGTAGTGACACGACCTATTGCAAAGAAGTTGTTTGATCCAGGGAGTTTTACAATTCCCTGCACCATTGCAATTTTGCTTTTGCCAAAGCACTGTGTGATTTGGGGGCCAGTATTCATCTCATGCCCCTGTCCATTTAAGAGACTTGGGATTGGTAGAGCCAGACCAACTTCTATGTTATTGCAGTTGGCTGACAGGACAGTAAAGAGACCGTCAGGCATTCTGGATGATGTATTGGTGCAAGTGGGGAAGTTTGTGTTCCCTGTTGATTTTGTGATACTGGATTGTAAAGTGGATGAGGAGATTCCCATAATTTTGGGAAGTCCATTATTGGCCACAGGCAAAGCCTTCATTGATTGTGAAACTGGGGAGCTCAAGATGAGGCTAAACGATGAAGAAATCACACTCAATGTGCAGAAATCCATAAGGCGACCGAGTAAATTTGCCAATTGTTCTCTCATTGATGCTGTGGATGTGATAATGGAGGAAGATGATGCGGCCTTAACTATTGAGTACCCCATTGATGCATGTTTGCTGAATTTGGAGGAGGTAAATGGGGAAGAACTGGCAGAATGGGTGTTAGCACTTGAAGGAAAAGGGGTATGGCCAAGGGCTCTCGAGTTTGAGCCATTACACTTAGAGAGAGAGAGCCCGCCAGCTAAACCATCTGTGGAAGAGCCACCCAAGCTGGAATTGAAACCACTGCCAGCCCATCTCAGGTACGTTTTTCTTGGACCTAACTCTACTTTACCTGTTATTATCTCATCAAGTTTGTTAGATGTGCATGCAAATCAGTTTTTACAGGTATTCATTGAGTGTAAGAATTCCATTGGGTGGACCATGGCAGACATCAAAGGGATCAGCCCGGCATACTGTATGCACAAAATTCTGCTGGAAGATAGGCACAAACCTTCCAGGGAACACCAAAGGCGGTTGAACCCAAACATGAAGGAAGTGGTGAAGAAATAAATTATCAAGTGGTTAGATGCAGGAATCATTTTCCCCATATATGACAGCAACTGGGTTAGCCCAGTGCAATGTGTTCCAAAAAAAGGTGGCATGACGATTGTGAAGAATGACAATAATGAGCTAATATCGACAAGAACCGTCACTGGCTGGAGAATTTGCATGGATTACAGAAAGCTAAATCTTGCCACCCGGAAAGATCACTTCCCACTTCTATCCATCAATCAAATGCTCGACAGGCTGGCGGGGAGGTCCCACTTTTGTTTCCTGGATGGGTACTCAGGGTACAACCAAATTTCTATTGCCACAGAAGACAGGGAAAATACCTCCTTCACATGTCCCTATGGGATATTTGCCTTCAGAAGGATGTCATTTGGCCTCTGCAATGCACCTGCCACATTTCAAACGTGCATGATGGCCATATTCACTGACATGGTCGAAGATATCATGGAGGTATTCATGGATGATTTCTCAGTTGTGGGAAATTCATTTGATGAGTGCCTAGCAAATCTGACCCGTGTGCTAAAGAGGTGCATTGAGACGAACCTCGTGCTTAACTGGGAGAAGTGCAATTTCATGGTACAAGAAGGGATCGTCTTGGGGGCACTTGGTGTCGAGCAAAGAAATTGAGGTGGACCACGCCAAAGTAGATGTGATTGAAAAGCTTCCACCACCCACATCGGTCAAAGCTATACGTAGCTTCCTTGGGCATGCCGGGTTCTACTGGCGATTCATCAAAGATTTCTCCAAAATAGCCAACCCTCTCTGTAAGTTGCTTGAAAAAGATAACCCCTTTGTGTTTTCTAATGATTGCAGGGTGGCTTTTGAGGAGCTGAAAAAGCGGCTAGTCACGGCCCCGATAATTGTTGCCCCCAACTGGGAGCAATCGTTTGAGCTCATGTGTGATGCCAGTGACTATGCAGTGGGAGCCGTGTTAGGACAACGAAAGGATAAGATAATGCACCCAATCTACTATGCAAGTAAGACATTGAGTGGAGCTCAGCTGAACTACACGGTGACCGAGAAAGAGATATTGGCAGTAGTGTTCGCCTTTGACAAGTTCAGATCATACCTGATCGGGTCAAAGGTGATTGTATACACTGATCATGCAGCCATCAGATATTTGATTGAGAATAAAGAATCCAATCCGCGCCTAATTCCTTGGGTGCTGCTGCAGCAAGAATTTGATTTAGAGATTCGTGACCGCAAGGGTAAGGAGAACCAAGTCGCTGACCACCTGTCGCGACTTGAAGGTGCTGAGAATGCAGTGGAAGCAGAGGATATTATGGAAACCTTTCCAGACGAGCAGCTACTCGCCACAAGCGTGGAGGATGTGCCATGGTATGCAGACATTACAAACTACCTGGCAAGTGGTATTGAGCCTTATGAACTCTCATCTGTCCAAAAGAAAAGATATTATCGTGATTGCAGCAATTATTTTTGGGATGAACCTCACTTTTTTAGAATCTGTATTGATAATATGATCTGGAGGTGCGTCCCCGAGATACATCAACTTTCTGTTTTGTAGGCTTGTCACGCATCAGCTTATGAAGGGCATTTTGGAGGAGTTCGAACAACAGCTAAGGTTCTAGAGGCCGGATTCTACTGGCCAACTATGTTCAAAGATGCTCACCAATGGGTGAAGGGTTGTAATGAGTGTCAAAGGACGGGGAACATATCCCGTCGTCATGAGATGCCCATGAACCCGATACAAGAAGTGGAGGTGTTTGATGTTTGGGGGATTGACTTCATGGGTCCCTTTGTCAGTTCCTATGGCAATAAGTACATACTTGTTGCTGTCGATTATGTGTCAAAATGGGTGGAAGCGGCAGCGCTCCACACCAATGATGCAAGAGTGGTGGTGGGGTTCTTGAAGAAAAACATATTCACCCGTTTTGGGATCCCAAGGGCCATTATCAGTGACGGAGGCACCACTTCTGCAATCGTGTCTCCGAAAAGCTACTAGCCAAGTATGATGTGCGCCACAAGGTGGAAACCTCTTATCACCCTCAGACGAGTGGGCAGGTTGAGATATCAAACCGAGAAATCAAGAGTGTGCTGACAAAAACGGTAAACGCCACAAGAACTGATTGGGCGAAAAAGCTTGATGACGCACTCTGGGCCTATAGAACTGCATTTAAAACACCAATTGGTATGTCTCCATACAAGTTGGTATTTGGAAAGTCATGTCCCCTGCCAGTAGAACTAGAACATCGAGCTTGGTGGGCACTGAAACAATTGAACCTGGATCTTGATGATGCGGGCACAAGTCGAGTCACTGAGCTGAATGAGTTGGAAGAATTCAGGTATCAAGCATTTGAAAGGTCGAGGTTGTATAAAGAAAGAATAAAGAGGTTACACGACAAAAACATTGTGGACCGCAACTTCAAACCCGGAGATAAAGTATTGCTCTATAATTCAAGATTGAGATTATTTTCGGGTAAGCTCAAGTCCTGCCGGTCTGGACCATTTCGAGTGGTCGAAGTGTTCCCCTCTGGTGTTGTAGAGATTTCTATTGAAGATGGTTCCAACGTCTTCAAAGTTAATGGACATAGATTAAAACCGTATGTGGGGATGAATGAGACCAATGAGTTGTTTGTGGTGCATCTTTTTGAACCTTAGAGGTTTAGCGAGCCTTAAATGCACTCATTCTGCGTCGTGCCGCGACGTTAAATCAGGCGCTTCATGGGAGGCAACCAATTGATTGTTGTATTCTTTGTGCCGCGACGTTAAATCAAGCGCTATGTGGGAGGCAACCTATGATTTTAATTGTTTCCTCTTTTATGTGTGTTGTAGGTGATGTACATACGACTAACCCATTATCGAGTGTGAAGGACAAGCTTGGAGGTGTGTGGAGAGAAGACGAGGTCATAAAACAACTCTGGTAAGGTAAATGTGTGAGGAAAACACAGTAAAAGTTGAGTCTTAGTCACCGCCGCGCGACCGCGGCAAAAGTGGTACTTTCTGAACTTTGACGCACGTTCGTCACCGTTATCGCGGTGAACCACGGTGCGATCGCGGCAAAGCACATATTTTCGAAATCTCACCGCGAGCGCGGCGAAGTGGTAACTTTTTTAATCTCCCTCCTTGCCTCGTCCGCGACCGCAACGAGTCGTCTGCCCGCCCCAGGTAAGTGTTTATTTTAGTTATTCTAGTTTTAACTTTTCCTCATTCTTCTAAAACCTAAATCCCTAATTTCCCTCTCCTCTCTCCCTCTTAACAGCTCTCACGCCTCCCCCTCTTCCCCCATTGTTTTTCCCCCATCTTCCCCAAACTCACACCTCTTCTCTCTTTAATCTCCATTGTCTCCACCTGATGCACCCCTCCTCTTCCCTGTACAAGTAAGTTTCTCTGTCTTTCTCTTTTTATTATTTTCTTGTAGTTCATTGTTGTATTGTAGATGTAATGATGATTCTCCGCCATATCTAGGCTAGTTTTTTTGTGTGGGTCGTTTTCTCTGTGGAATTGATTTATGGCGTTTTGGTGTAACGATTGACTATGGTGGGAGAAATTCTTATTAGTGGGGTGACATTGGTACTTGAAGGTGTTTGAAACTGGGGAGGATTTATTCTATTAAGGGATGATATATGCATGTCACTGATTCTGCACACCTGGTGTTTGTAAAATTTCCCCATTGAGCAAATAATTGGTATTGTGACCGTCGTGGTGGTGACGTCTGAGTACTCACCCGATAGGCACACAAATAGATCACTCTCTGACAATAAACCTTGTTGTAACAGGTACCATGTCTCAATCAAGGAAAAGAAGAACCCCGGCAAGCACTAGCCAGTTTGACTCCACCCGGTTTCTTTCAAAAGATGCTGAAGATAGATTTGAGGCAAAGGCGACCCGAAAAATGGTCCACGAAGTTCCGATTGACAGGGCAGCACTGCAGCATGAATGCCCGGAGATGTTCACTGAAATAAGGAGACGCCAGTTAGAGGTCTTCTTTGAAGAACCTGAGGAGGCAAATATTCTGATGGTTCAGTAATTCTATGCGAATTGCCCGGAACATGCGAACCGGGTGGTCACAGTCTGAAAAACTAAGGTAAACGCCTCATGGGAGGCCATACGCCGGCATACCGGCTTCCAACCTTCTCTGGGGATATTGATCACTACCAACTCCATCAGCAACCACCGGTCAATTAGACCATGCTTGTGCAGACAATCTGTGCGGGAGGGGTGCCCAAATGGGTAAAACATGGCATCACGCTGAACTCCCAATATTTCCCCTGGGAGGCCAAATGCTGGTTCACCATCATCTGTAGTCGCCTGCTGCCCTCTAGCAACAGCACTGATGTCAATACCACTCGTGCGGTGATGGTTTGGTGTTTTGTCAACCAGTTTGACTTCGATGTAGCCCAGGTGCTCCATGATGAAATGTTCGTCAGATTGCCTGAGATAGTGAAAGGGTTCTACTTCCCTTCACTAGTCACCAGGCTGTGCCGTATGGCCAAGGTTCCTAAGAACCGCCTCATTGATGGAAAACTAGCAAAGAAGGTCCCTTTCAGGGCCAACAAAATATTAGTGGGCAAAGAGCAGCTTGTCCCTCTTACTGTAGATGACGAGGATGAGATTGTACCTGATGCTGCCCCACCTAGGCCACCTTCTGATGAAGCGGGTCCCTCTCAACCTTGGTGGAGCACCCGACTGTCTAACTTGGAGGAAGATGTGGCTGGCTTTCGCAATTTGGTGGACAACCTGAATGCCAGAACGGATGCTATGGCCACCCAAAATGCAAAGTCCAAAAAGCGGATAATGGCTTGGTTTCGTGCGTTAGGGCGTGCTTGTCACCTCAACCAAGCCACTGTCTCGAATGACGACTGAACACCAGGGAAGTCTCCTTACCTCACTGTGCTTTATTGTTGTTGGCATGGGGACATGCCAATTTTATAAGTGAGGGGTGGGGGATCTCTTTGTTGTTGTATATGCTTGGTAGCTTTAGTTTTGTTGGTTGTTGATAATTGATTTTTTTTTATTTGATTAGTGTTGACTTGGCCCGAAGACGGACACCTTTCGACGGGTCTCTTGAGGATATTGAGTCGAATTAAAAAAATGGACTCTTCCCGGCGATGGACCTGTTCTTGAGGGACGTGAGTCTAAAGAAAACACAAAAATATTTTTTCCTTTTTCCTTAGTGTATCAACTCCCCCTTGGTTTTTCTTCATACCACGGTTCTTTTCCAAGGGTTTTCAATTGAACCAGGTGTAGTTAGTTTTTTTTTGTAGTTTAAGAGTCGTGGGCAATAATCAAATATGAGAATAGGGCCCTTAAATCTGTGATACCCTGAATAAAAAATTGCTTTAGTGGGACACTTAGGCTCTTTAGTTGACTCTGATAAGGCCTTAAATTGTGTGCTGCTGAATGGATCAAGTGCTTAAAATAAGTGTCTAATAATCCTAACTGAAATGAGTCATGTGCCATGTGTGAGTGAGACTTTGTGTATTCTATGTTAACACGCAATGCCTAGAACTTGCCCCGTGTGTGTACAAAGCGAAATGGTAGTCTCGTTTGGTCTGGAAAGTGATATAGGCATTTCTTAGCTTAACCCTTCTGTATATAGTTGTCCCACCTAATTGTACATATCCTAGTCAACCCGTTGATCCTATAAGCCTGTTTCCTTGACAACCACATTACAAGCCTGACCCAAGTTTAAACAATCTATCTTGTTGAACCCTATCACCTCTTAGAAGCACTCGCAATGTAACAAATATGAGAAAAACATATGTGTGGGGTGGTTGGTTGGGCAGTTAAGTGAAATTAAGAAGAACATAAAAGTACACTGGTTGATATCAATGCTATAAGCCACCCGAAAAGGAAAAAAAAATGAGAACATCTCAATTGGTGGTGGCTAGTAAATGAAAAGTGTGCTTGAAAGAATAAGAGGGTAACACAAAAGGTGGATGAAAGGTTTGACAAAGTAAGATCATGAAGTGTAAAAATGTAGTGGAGGGATAAGGGAGGTGTAGTCACTATACCTATATGTATCCTACCCGTCCCGCAGCCAACATTACAACCAAATAAAGTCCTAATTGATTCTAGACCAACTGAACTCGATTAGTCGAGTATTACACTACGGGCAAGCCTATGGTGTGTTGTTTGTGGCATGAAAATTTGTTTTTGAGGGTGAGTGATAAATTTATATTTGAATTCCTCAATGAGTGATTTGTGAATGAAAGGAGTCTTTTGCATAGTGAGAGGCACATGATTCATGAAGAGAAGGTGAGTCTATACCTATGATTTAGAGTAGAAGAGCCAGTTAGGGACATAACATGGTTGGAAAAGAGTCCGCTTTCGATGTTAGGATGTCACGCTAAAGTGATCTACCATGTTGGGTATGACGAGTGAAGAGGTAACTTGAGAAGATTAGGCCTATAGAGTGTGGTTTTGTTGCTCGAGGACGAGCAACGGTTTAAGTGTGAGGTGTTGATAGTAGGCGATTTAGACGATATTTTCACCCTTAATGAACCACACTTTATTATGTTTTAAGTGTAAATAATGATAACAAAATGCTCTGATTAGTGTTTTTATGCTTTGCAGGATATAATCTATGATGGGAGATACTTTGGAGCGTTTTGGAGTTAATTAAGTGAGTGTAAGGCCAATCGAGAAAGAGCCCGTGAGAAAAAGGCGAAATTTGCTGGAAGGGAGCCCACCGCGACCGCGGTTGGAGTGCGGTGGGCAAGACATCGAAGATTCAGAATGTTGGTAATTCACCGCGGTCGCGCCGCGTTTCAGCCGCGGGCGAGTACTTGAAGGCCGAAAAATTGAAGGACTAAAGTGCAAAAAACAGGAATAATTAGCCTAGCCCTATTTAAACCTTATAAACTCGCCCAAGAAAGTTCTAAGCTTATTTTTAGACTCAAATATGAGGCAAGAACAAGTGTGAGAAGACAAGCTACAATTAGAGTTTTTCTATTCTCTTTCTCTTATCTTTATTTTGAGAATTATGATTTCCTTGAGTTTTTATTGTGTTTATGAGTAGCTAACTTCTTTAATCCAAGATTTTGGGGAAACACGTTGAGGATGAACTCATTGTTATAATAATATAGTTTTGCTTGGTTTTCAATCTCTATTTGTTCAACTACGTTCTTGTTGTAGTTGATTGGAGGGCCCTCAATTAGTCGTTCCTATTTAGTGTGTATCTACTCGAGAGAGAGTGAATATTTAGGTAATTGTTGAATAACATCACTCCCGGAGTATAGGAGAGATCCATAACCGAGGGTTTAAAGGTTGGATTAGAGATAACGATACCTTGGGTGCAATATAGAGTGAACTGTAATACAAATTAGTTAGCGTAACTCGAGAGAGTGTGTCTAGTAGATTATCATAATTACTTGAGAGAGATTTATGATAGCTTGAGTGTTCACGATTGATAGAGATAATTAAGCCAAAACTATAGGAAATATACAACAAGAGTTTCCATCAACGGGCCGGGGAAACCATAACCTTAGACCTTTATCGCATCTGTCTACATCTAAATATTAGTTGTCTTTTAGTTTGTTTAATTTCATCAGCTGTAGTAGTAAAAATACCAAAAAGTGATATTCATAACCTTTGGGGAAATTGGTTATTGAGAATCTAGTGGTCTAACAACAACATTTGATACGTTAGTTCCCTGTGGAATTCGACTCTGGGCTAAATACTCAGATTATATTTACAACACCCGCTTAATCTTTTATTAGACATAATTAAGCGTAATCAACTTTGTTGGACTGCTATATAGTGTAATATTCTATTAATAGATGATCGGAGGGGTGTTCACCTTCATATTAAAATCTCAAAGCTGTTTAACCAGCTTTTTCATGTTATGATGATATGTGAATAAAATACTGATAAGCAGAGGAGACTATCTAACAGCAAATTGGTTTTGTGAACCAATCAACACAAATTCATATAGCATATGATTTAACATTTTTTGTTTGCACAGGGACCGACGTTTTTATTGAGCCGAAAATCTTGTGGAAACAACATTTCACCTTATCTTTTCCAAACTTCATTTATAAAATTATATTAGACACTGAATATATTATTGTTGTTATTTTTGTAGGGATCGGCGGGTGGCGGGTGAGTTGCAGATTCCTATATTTATTATAAAAGAAATAATTTAGAGAAAGGTCCACACTACAAACTTGTATTCCATTGGCTGAATATCAAGCTTATTAAATATGCATGTGATTACACAATTCTTTCTTATTTATTTCTCTATCTGTTTCACAAATTGACTCTATTATTATTTCTACCAAATTCACAAAAAGAAAGTTTATCAGTCACTATAAGAAGGTCAATTTTCTCCACAACAATGGTAATGAAGAAGAGAAAAGAATTTTTTTTATACTGTACCGACACAGAGAGAGGGATCGATAGGAAAAGGTTTAAACTTTAAGGGGTCATTTGGTTCGAACATAAATTATTCAAGGACTAATAATGCAGTGATTATTTTTGTTGAATATTTGATTTGTTATATTAAAAATTATACATTACATTATTTATGTATGTGTCTTTATTTTGCGTGTGTAATATATATGTAACACAACTATTTATAAAGAAAAAAATAATTGATTCTCTTGGTGTTTCTTAAAACTTCAGTTTTTTGCTCAATACAATATCAACTTATTAGAAGGGAAAAAAAGAGTTTGTATTTTCTTGTTTACATTTCAAAGGAAGAAACATCGGCGACCTTTCTGTGTAATTTTCTATTAGTTAAGTTGCAATAAGTTTCTAATTATCCTGGATGATTTAAGAGTACTTTTTTTAACTTTATCTTTTTAATCATGTATCGGGAATATATATTTGTATTCTTATTTCATATTCTATCCCACATAAAATAACACATCAATTTCCTCATAACTTATACAGATATTAATTAGGAATAAAAGTAAAATGCTAACCAAACAATATTTATGCTATGGTAGATTTTATACAAAGATTAATTCTCCTTATTTTACTAACCAAACAATATAAAAACTATGCAGGATTTTATACACAAATTAATTCTCTGCAAAACACCAACCAAACGGGCACTAGCAACATAGGATAACTTGTAACTTGTCCATGTACAAGTATACTTCTCGTGCACTCTGGTCTATATATATATATTACTCAAAGAAAGACCGATTTATTTCATAAGTTGAACTCTTCATTGTCTTTCTTTCATTGATATTCTTTTCTTTTTGTTTCTTGGGGTTTGTTTAACGGTCTATTTTGCATATATTAGCAATAAGTACATTAAAAATTTGCTACGCATGGGCAGGTGCTAACTGCCAAATATTATAATCAACTTCAAAAGTACTAGCTTACGAAATCAAAGGACTGATATTTCACCAAATTATATACTTCTAATTTAAAAGGGCATGAATTTGTGTTACAATCATCAGTTATCAAACAAGTAAGTTAAGAAAAAAATGGCAACCTTAAAATTTCTTTTAATTTTCATTCTTTCTCTTGTATTTGCCTTCGGGCTTGCTAATTCACAAGGCTTGGAAGTAGGGTTTTACAAGAAAACATGTCCAAATGTAGAAACGATTGTCAAAAAGGCAACAAATGACTTTGTTTCTCGTGCTCCTACTCTGGCTGCTCCGTTGTTGAGAATGCATTTTCATGATTGTTTTGTTAGGGTAAGCACCGTTTAGGGCTTACTTATAATCTCTCTCCCTCTCTCTCTATATATATATGCTTTTTTTCACGTCGAATGAGCTACAGTAGGATTAAGTTATATTTGCTCACTGAAATTACCCGCTAAAATAGTAGAAAGTCTCTCGAAACTAAATTTATTATATAAAGTAACTAAACTTTATCAACTACAATGGTAATTTCACAAAATTTTACTCATAATAATATTAAATTCAGCTTGATAGTACAGTAGGTAATTAAAATTTTAGTGACTTTATTATTAATGTAAGTAAAGTTCAATATTTTTTAATGTAGCTAAAAATATAGTTTTGTGATTTTACAGATATAGAATGATGATGAAATTGAATCCCTTTTGACTGAAGTTTATCTAATTCACAAAGCTCTCCAAGTAGACAAATCTTATGAGTTTTTATTTATATTTTGTTGTAGGGATGTGATGGTTCAGTGCTACTTAATTCAACAAAAGGTAATCAAGCTGAGAAAGATGCATTTCCAAATCAAAGCCTGAGGGGATTCCAAGTAATTGATGCTGCTAAATCTGCTTTAGAGAAACAGTGTCCTGGTATTGTGTCTTGCTCTGATATTTTAGCCTTAGTAGCTCGTGATGCTGTTGAACTGGTAACCAATTTGTACACTCAATCCATTTATATTTAGTGTTTCAATGAAATTCTGGTACTTTTATTTTATTTTGTTAATAATAATGACGAGTTGAGGTAAACGAAAGGAATGATGATTTATATATATATATCGCCGACCCTAATTTATTTGGGATTGAGACGTAATTATTATTGTTGTTTCAATGAAACATATAATATTTTCCTAATAAACAAATTATGGTTTATTTCAGATTAATGGACCAACGTGGCAAGTGGAGTTGGGAAGAAGAGATGGGAGAATTTCAATACTCTCAGATGCCTTAAAGAATTTGCCAACTCCTTTTGACAACTTTACTACTCTAAAAACAGCATTTGGTGCTTTAGGCCTAAGTGTAAAGGACCTTGTTGTTCTATCAGGTAAATTTATGGTTTGCATCAAAATTACTGCATCGGGAAGATTTAAAGTTCAAGAAACAATTATCTTTATCTTTTATATTCTTTGGTAATTTTATTCATTTTTTTTAATGTTTGGTATGCAAATCAAGAAAAATATTTTTTCAAGAGTATTCATAAATAATTTTGATACAATAAACATGAAGTCATAAACTTTCGAACCAACATCCTTCCGAACCCACAAATTTCATAAACTTCTGAACCGTAAAACTTTCAAACTTACAAAATTTCGAACCCGTAAACTTCGAAACACATTAACTTCCGAACTCATATCTTTGGAATTTGTAAAATTTTGAACTTGTAAACCGAAAGATGAAAAAAGTAAAATTGAAAATATATAACAACAACGACAACAACCCAGTATAATCCCACAAGTGGGGTCTGGGGAGGGTAATGTGTAGGCAGACCTTAACCCTGCCCTAGGGTAGAGAGATTATTTCCAATAGAAACTCGGCATCCTTCCCTCCAAGAACTCCCCACCTTGCTCTTGGGGTGACTCGAACTCACAACCTCTTGGTTGGAAGTGGAGGGTGCTTACAATCAGAGCAACCCACCTTGTCTTTTTGGAGAGAGGGTACGGGGTGTGGTTAGGTGGGTGGGTTGGTGAGGGTAAGAAATAAGGTGGGGAAGGTTGAGAAGGAGTTTTGAAAAATGTTTTCCCTTCTCTTGATAGGGAAAATATTTTCCTCCAATTGGAGGAAAATGAGTTGATGAGAAAATATTTTCCAAAACATTTAAGCCAACCAAACATAGGAAAATTGAAAAACATTTTCCGAAAAATATTTTCCTTCGTACCAAACACACCCTACCCTATATGTAACATATTTTTTATATAAAGGGACCAGAATGTCATAGTTTTTAAATAAATTAGAGGTTATATATGCTCAGTCACATATTACAAGGACCAAAGCTAGAATTTACCAATAAGCCCTAGGAACCAAAAAGTGCTATTATTTCTATATCTTTTTCTTAATACTTTTTTTCCTTATTTATTTGATATATAGGTGGTCATACTCTTGGGGTATCACATTGCTTTTCTTTTGGAAGTCGTTTGTACAATTTCAGTGGTAAAGGTGATACAGATCCAAACATGGATCAGAACTACATAGGTCAATTGAAGACCAAATGCAAGCCAAATGATGTGACCACTACTGTTGAAATGGACTCTGGAAGTGCTAAGAATTTTGACACAGATTATTATATTATGGTTAGCAAAAGAAGAGGTTTGTTCGTATCTGATGCAAATCTTCTCACTGATACTCAAACAAAAACTTATGTCTTGTCCCAATTAAATTCCTCTGGATCAACTTTCTTCGAGGATTTTGGAGTATCAATGGTAAATATGGGCAAAATTGGAGTCCTTACTGGGAAAGCAGGTGAAATCAGAAAACATTGCGCTGTTAAAAATTAATTAGAGAAATTTTAATAAGCTATTTCTCTTGCAGAATTTTAATTTACGTATATATCGTTTTGTTCAATGGGAACTTTACGTGCAATTAGTAATTTCTTCTTATTTTATTGTATGTTTTTTACTTTAGTTTGTTAAGCATGTAATTACTACATTAATAAAAGTGTTGTTTCCCTTTTATAACTACCATGCATATTTTGTAGTGTACTTGAATGAAAAATTGAGAAGGAATAGGAATTGGACAACAATGGAGATTTTATTAATTGTGAAGTTCAATTACAGTAGAAACCCAGCTATTACAATGAAACAAACGGCCACAATTCCATTGAAGATCTTCACCCTGAAATGGAGATTAATGGGTAGAGAATTAGGAATTGAAGAAGAAGAGAGAGTAGAGAGAGAAAGTATAGAGAGTAGAGAGAGAGAGAGAAATAACAGAAAATTACCGGTCCAAAACTGATATTTTCTCCCCAACTCAATTCTGTTATAACAGATTGAGGCCCAATCTGTTAAGCATGAGTGAATCTGGTCCATTAATTATTATTCCTCTACTTCAATCTCAACCGTCTAAATTCCTCTTACACGTGCTTCATCACTTGCATGTGCTTCTTCATTTTACCCTACTCAGCCACTTTCCTAATTATTCTTTCCTTTCTTCTTCGACCAAACCTCTTCCTTTTCAGACATTACAATACCCCTCCCATGAAACAGACCTTGTCCTCAAGGTTGATACTGAGCGACAAACTCGGGAAATTGGCTTCGCACATAACCCCAATCTTCCCAAGTAGCCTCGTTGGGGCTTAGATTAACCCATTGAACCAACACTTTAACCCCTACTCCATTATTGGCCTTCACCATATTTCTCTGGAGAATAGCAACCGGATGCACCTTGACTCGACCATCACTCTCACAAGTCGGAAGTTGCATCTCAGGAACGATTGCTGGACCAATCCGCCGTTTCAACTGAGAAATGTGGAACACCAGATGGATCTGTGCGTCTGGAGGCAGTTCAAGCCGGTAAGCTATTGTCCCTATCCTCTTCAGTACTTTATAAGGACCATAGTAACGGGCACTCAGCTTTAGATTCGTTTTGATAGCGATTGTAGATTGCCTGTAGGGTTGTAGCTTTACATACACATAATCTCCTTCTGCAAATTGTCTATCTGTTCTTACACGGTCTGCATAGAATTTCATCCGGGCCTGATCCTGTGTGAGATTCTCCTTAAGATGCTGCAACATAGCTTGCCTTTGGGCGATGCATGCTCCAGCCTGGGTATTAGACGAGTAGGGAAGAGACCCCAAGGCAACATGTGGAGGTGGGAACTCATAGAGGGCTGAAAGGGTGTTGATTTCAAGGAACTATGGTAATTGGTGTTATACCACCATTCATCCAAAGGAAGCCACTTTAGCCACTGCTTCTGATAAGAAAACACCATAGCTCTCAAATAGGATTCCAAGCATTTGTTTAGTCTTTCAGTTTGTCCATCAGTTTGGAGATAGTAGGAAGTTGACATGTTTAATCTGGTTCCCAATAATTTAAACAGGCTCTACCAAAATTGACTTGTAAAGATGGCATCCCTGTCAGTAATAATGGTCTTAGGCAGACCATGCAACTTATAAATTTCCCTTAGGAATAGCTCTGCCACATCTTGTGCGGTATAAGGATGACTTAATGCCAAAAAATGACCATACTTTGTTAGTCTGTCCACAACAACTAGGACAGTATTACTGTGATTGGAAGAAGGTAAACCTTCCACAAAATCCATAGCAATGTCTTGCCAAGGAAGGTCAGGAATAGGTAAGGGCTGTAAGAGACCAGCTGGATGCATGTTTTCATTTTTTACCCTCTGACAAATATCACATTCTGAAACCCATTTAAAAATATCTGCCTTCATGTTAGGCCAATAGAAGATCAACCCTAGTCTTTTCTATGTTCCTTGTTGGCCATAATGCCCACCCAAGGGAGATAAGTGTAGGACCTCAAAAATTTTATTCCTTAGGTCAGTACCCTTCCCCACATAGATTTTCTGATTTTGCCTCAGAATCCCTTGAGTCAGTGAGATATTGGCTCTACTGTTGGGTGCAGTAATAATTTCAATAATCAACTGTAGAGATTAAGGGTCCTGTTCATAGCTTAACTTAATCTCCTTCATCCAAGTAGGGTCTGCTGTAGTGATGGCATTAAGGGTAGAGCAGTCTTCATGTCTTCTTGATAATGCATCAGCCACCCTATTTTCTGTACCTTTCTTATATTGCACCTCATAATACAATCCCATTAGCTTAGCTAATCCTTTCTGTTGAAGAGCTGTAGTAGCCCTTTGTTCCGACAGGTATTTAAGACTTTGGTGGTTAGGCCTTTATGCTGAAATGACCCCCTACAAATAGTGTCTCCATTTGCCCACAACTAACAGAACAACCATGTATTCCTTCTCATAGGTAGACAACCCCATGTGTCTAGGAGCCAGTGCTTTACTGAAATAAGCTATAGGTCTCCCTTGTTGCATCAGAACAGCCCCCATTCCAATAGAACATGCATCTGTTTCTATAACAAAGCTTTTATAATACCCTGTTACACCTAGAAAACCCATGAGCAAATTTTGGTGTTGGTCAATTGGCCATGGCTTCAATTTTTGAGGGATCAGTAGAGACACCATTTCCAGAAATGATGTGCCCTAAATACTCCACTTGAGACTGTCCAAAGGAACATTTGGACAGTTTGTCAAAACAACTGTTCCTTTCTCAATATGCTTAACACCATTTTGAGATGAGAAACATGTTCTCCCATAGATGCAGTGTATACTAAAATGTCATCAATAAAACTAAGACAAATTTTCTTAAATGATCTTGGAAAACATGATTCATAAGGGACTGAAAAGTGGATGGTGCATTAGTTAGCCCAAAGGGCATAACCTTGAACTCATAATGTCCCAAATGAGTCCTAAATGCAGTTTTGTATATGTCCTTATCTCTCATTCTAATTTGATGATAACCAGCCCTAAGATCTATCTTAGAATATATGCATGACCCATGTAATTCATCCATTAAGTCATTTACCAAGGGAATTGGAAATTTGTTCTTAATGGTCATATGATTAAACTCCTTCCTCTTCTGGCCTTCCCCTTCTTAGCCCAAGTATCTATGATTTTCTCTTGATGTCTAGCCTTTTCTACTGCTTGACTCAAGGTGAAAGGATTGAGAATCTTGACAGTATGCCTTATTTCTTCTTTCAATCCCTCTACAAAGAATTCTAGGAAAAATTCTTCAGGAATTGTGGGGCTTCTAATCAACACCCAAGTTTTCAAATCCTCAAACCTCTCCAAATACTCATTAACACTACCTTTCTGTTCAATCTTTTTAAATTCTCCTATCAGATTGAATTTACTATTCTCAACCTCTTGAAACCTCTTACATAATTCTTCACAAAATTCACGCCAACTGACATTTCCTCTTGTGATGACCCAAAAGGTCATCCTAAGTAAATTTAGCAAAATCTGTGTTTTGAGGCTCCAAAAGCCTCCGTTAATCTCACCTCGATGTGTGTGCACATCTCGGGCGTGTAGTCGGGAAGCTCCTATGTGAAAATTTGATGAAAATAGAATTTTTATAACAATTAAATGAATAAAGTTGACTTTGGTCAAAATTTTTGGTAAACGGACCCGGACCTGTGATTCGACGATCCCGGAGGGTCCGTAGGAAAATATGGGACTTGGGGGTATGCTCGAAATCGAATTCCGAGGTCCCAAGCCCGAGAAATGAATTTTCAAAGAAAATTGTTTTCTGAAAATAATGAAGGTTTTTGAAAATGATAATTTATTTGAAAACAGTGTTACCGGGCCCGTATTATGGTTCTGGAGCCGGGAACAGGTTTAATATATGTTATGTGACTTATCTGTGAAATTTGGTGTAAAACGGACTTGAAATGACGTGATTCGGATCAAAATCGGAATAATTAAGCTTTATGAAGTTTTAAGGAAATTTTATGAGTTTTGGGGTTCAATCCATTGATTTTGATGATATCTTGGTGATTTAAAAGCTTGAATAAGTCCATAGGGTGATTTGGGAGTTGTGTGTATATTGGGGTTGAGCCCCGAGGGCTCGGGGGTGTTTCGGGTAGGTATTCGGGGTGTTTTAACTCATGAAAACACTATTGGTGCACCCATTTCTGGTGTGCCCGCACCTGCGAGCCTAGGGTCGCAGGTGCGAGACCGCAGGCGCGACGCCCAATCCGCAGGTGTGGTCCCTCTCACAGGCGCGGACAAATCTCTGCAGGAGCGGCGTCACAGGAGCAGACCCATTTCTGCAGGTGCGGCCCCCTATGGGCCTGACCTAATTCCGCAGGTGCGACCCCTGTACCACAGGTGCGAGAGTCGAACAGTGATTTTTTTTAAAACAATTTCAGACGTTCTTCCTCTCACTTTTCTCAAAAATAGAAGACCTAGGGCGATGTTCTCAAGAGATTTTCTTCCCAACTCGTAGGTAAGTGCTCACTAACTGATTTTCCTTCAACTTTCTAAAGTTTTTCATCAATTATCACCAAAAATCCTAGGGTTTTAAAGGTAGAAATTAGCGGTTTTGGGTAGAGTTAGGGCTTATGGGATTTTGGGTAATTCAACCTCAATTTGGGGTCGAATTTCAAAACAAATTATATATTCTAACTCGTGGGGGTATGGGTGATCGAGTTTTGGTCCAAGCCTCGTGTTTGTACCAAGTGGGCCCGGGGTCGAATTTTGGAATTTTTGGAAGAATGATAGGAATTGTGTATTTAGGCTATGAGATTGTGTTATTGAGTCATTATTGATATACTTAAGTTAATTATGCCTAGATATTGTTGTTCCGGAGTTGAATTCAAAAGGAAAGGCGGTGTTAGAAGGTTGATTGTTATATTTTGGACCCGAGGTAAGTGTCTAGCCTAACTTTGGTGAGGGAATAGGTATTGTATGCTATGTGCTAAGTGTTTATCATGTTCAGTGCATAGGTAAGGTGACGAGTACCTATGCATTGTGTGTCAAGCATGCCCGTGAGTCTATTTTTGATAAAAATCTTGTTATTACTTCCATTTTTGTTATATTATGAATTTATCTCTACTTGGAAGCCGTTATTGTTGGAAATCTTGGTTGATGAACCTATGATGTATTGGTTTGATTGAAAATCCAATTGTTAAGGATATATTTGAAATGATTGGTTATACCTGAGACCCTTGCCGGGCAATTGTTGTGATATTGATTGATGCTTTCCCCTTGCTGGAAGATTTGAATTATATTTCCACTATGTTGCATTCCTTACCATTGATATTTGTCATTGTTATGGTGAGGAAGAGTGTAAAGCAGAAGGGTGATACCGTGCCATGATATACATTGATCACACCATACATTTCATAGTGAGGAAGAGTGTAAAGCACGAAGGGTGATGGCGTGCCATGATTCACATTGATTATAAGCACGAAGGTTAATGCCGTGACATGATTCACATTGATTATAAGCACGAAGGTTAATGTCGTGCCATGATTTATATTTCCTTACATTGTACATTGCATTGTGAGGAAGAGAGTAAAAGCACGAAGGGTGATGCCGTGCCATGAATTATACTATTTCATATTATATATCGCGTTGCGAGGAAGAGAGTAAAAGCACGAAGGGTGATGTCGTGCCATTATTTATATTTCTTGTACTTATACTTGTTTCGTTAGCTATTGTGTTAAATTGCCTTCCTTGTTTACTCCTATATGTCAATTTAACTGCTTCATCTCACTTGTTCCCCCTTTACTGCTCCCGTATCCCTTACCTGTCCGCTTATTTCTTGCCTTGTCTTGTCCCTGTTACCTGCTGTAGAATAGGACAGGTTATCGTTATTGTCAAGTCTAGCCTTGTCACTACTTCGGCCGAGGTTAGACTCGGCACTTACTCAGTACACGGGGTCGGTTGTACTGATGCTACGTTGCACTTCTTAATGTTGTGCAGATCCCGCATCCGGACCCAGTGGACCGCATTGAGGGAATCACCTTCAATCCACCCAGAGCTTCAAGGTATACCCGCTGGCGTTCGTGGGCCTTGGTGTCTCTCCTGCCTTTGGATTCGTTATTGTCTTATGTTTTCCCCTAGGTTCAAGAGCATGATGAATTTCTTTTCAGACTCTGTATTTAGCACTCTGTTTAGATAGTTCGTGAGTTGTGACACCCCGGTTTTGGGATTATGCGACGTTATGTATTTTACTATTTCACTTTGCATTTTCGGATTTCTATTATATTCCTGCTGTTAAAATTCTAAAGTGTTTCGTTATTTCTGTTAAGATTTTTAAAGGTATTTTCTTTACTACTGTCGAATTGGGTAACAAAAGTTAGATTACTTGTGCACGTCGGCTTGTCTAGCGGGTTCAACATTAGACGCAGTCACGGCCTGAAGGGTGGGATTTCGGGTTGTGACAAGTTGGTATCATAGCTCTAGGTTGTTTAGGCCTCACAACTCACGGACAACTTGGTAGAGTCTGAGGGATCGGGTATTTATCCCTCAGAGGCTGCAAAGTTAGGATAACTCCACATTTCTTCATTCTCTGTCGTGCGATATATATCATGAGTACTGATCGAGTTTCTATTCTATTCTTTCGCAGATGGCGAGGACGCGTGCTTCCCTTGGTTCCTCTCAGCAGCCCAACACTCCTGCTACAGCTCCTGCGAGGAGCAGAGGTCGAGGTATAGGCGATAGAGGTCGAGGCCGGGGCCGGGCTCAGCCTAGAGCAGCAGCCCCAGTGGAGGACCCTCAGGTAGAGTCTCACGAGGAGGTCCTAGTTCCGGCAGTCCTAGTTGGACCAGCGCAGGTCCCAGAGGGGTTCATAGCTACCCCCGTGCTTCAGGACGCTCTTGTCCAGCTGGTCAGACTCATGGAGAGTGTAGCACAGGCAGGACTCCTTCCTATTGCGCCAGCAGGTCTCTCAGGCTGGAAGAGGTACCCAGACTCCTGCCATTCGCACGCCAGAGCAGCCAGCTCAGCAGTTTAAGACTCCGGCACCTCAGCCAGCCGGATTAGTTCAACCTGGTATAGCAGCACCGGTAGCTGAGGGAACAACTATGTTAACAGATGCGTTGTGGAGACTAGACAAGTTCACCAAGTTATTCACTGCTACATTTACTGGTGCTCCATCAGAGGACCCACAGGACTATTTAGACAGCTGCCACGAGATTCTTCGGAACATGGGGATAGTGGAGTCCAACGGAGTTGATTTTGCTACATTTCGGCTGTCTGGTGCAGCCAAGACTTGGTGGAGGGACTACTGCTTAGCCAGACCAGCTGGGTCTGCACCTTTGACTTGGGCTCAGTTCACAGAGGTATTTTTGGAGAAGTTCCTTCCCATTACTCATCGAGAGGATCTTAGGAGGCAGTTTGCGCTCCTCCACCAGGGATCTATGTCTGTTACTCAGTACGAGACCAGGTTCATCGCTCTATCCAGGCATGCATTGATTATACTCCCCACTGATCGGGAGAGGGTTCGGAGGTTCATTGAGGGATTGGCCCAGCCTATACGACTCCAGATGGCCAGGGAGTCGAGTATTGACATTTCGTTCCAAGATGCGGCCGATGTGGCCAGGAGGATTGAGATGATTTTGTCACAGGGAGGTGGTCAGGGGGCTAACAAGAGTCCCCATCATTTTGGTAGATTCAGTGGAGCCTCATCTGGAGGCAGGGATTCTTTCAGCAGGGGTCATCCACCCCGACCTTTTCAGTCAGCACTTCAGGTATCTCCCCGTGCACCGCCAGCTCATATTAGTGCACCACCAACATCTATCAGTGCACATCCACTACAGAGTTACCAAGGTGGTTATCAGGGTCGTCAGGGCCAGTTCCCGAGTCATCAGCCACAACATCAGATATCTTGTTATAGTTGTGGTAGCCTGGGGCACATTGCCAGATACTGCTCCCAAGCTTCAAGTGGACCCCAGTATCAGGGTTCTCGTGCCTTGGTTCCCGCAGCAGGTGCACCCTTACCCCATCAGCCAGCTAGGGGTGGTGGTCGAGGTGCCAGAGGTGGTGGTCAGGCTCATAGAGGTGGAGCACATGACATGAGAGGTAGAGGTCAGCCCGTAGTAGGTAGACCCAGAGATGTGCAGGTTGGAGGGGCTCAGCCCCGGTGTTATGTTTTTCCTGCTCGTCCTGATGTTGAGGCTTCTGACGCAGTTATTACAGGTACGGTTTCAGTTTGCAGCCGAGAGGCTTCGGTGTTATTTGATTCGGGTTCTACATTCTCCTATGTGTCTTCATACTTTGCCCCTTATTTGAGCATGCCATGTGATTCTTTGAGTACTGCTGTGCATGTGTCTATACCGGTGGGTGATTCTATAGTGGTAGATCGAGTCTACCGTTCTTGTTTAGTGGTTATTGGTGGTCTGGAGACTCCGGTGGATCTTTTGCTCCTTGATATGGTTGACTTTGATGTTATATTGGGGATGGATTGGTTATCCCCCTATCATGCTATCTTGGATTGTCATGCCAAGACAGTGACCTTAGCCTTGCCAGTAGTACCTCGTTTAGAGTGGAGAGGGACTCCTAGTCATTCTTCTGGTAGGGTTATTTCTTATATGAAAGCTCGGCGCATGGTCGAGAAGGGTTGTTTGGCCTATCTGGCCTATGTTCGTGATTCTAGTGCTGAGGTTCCTTCTATAGAATCTGTGCGCGTGGTACGCGAGTTTCCAGAGGTATTCCCTACTGACCTTCCGGGTATGCCACCCGACACGGATATTGACTTTTGTATTGAGTTAGATAAAGGTACTCAGCCCATTTCTATTCCCCCATATCGTATGGCCCCGCCAGAGTTGAAGGAGTTAAAGGAACAATTACAGGATTTGTTGGATAAAGGCTTCATCAGGTCTAGTGTTTCTCCTTGGGGTGCTCCAGTATTGTTCGTGAAAAAGAAAGATGGCTCAATGAGGATGTGTATTGACTGACAGCAGTTGAATAAGGTTACTATCAAGAACAAGTATCCTTTTGTTACACCCCATGTTTTCGTACGTGAGAGTACATCGTAAGTTAATTGATGTAAGCTCAGAAATAAGATTCTATTTGATGGAATATAAAGTAAGTTAATCATGTTACGTTGGAGGTTACAAATATTTAAGATCATGAATAACGAGTACCAAGAGGGTTGGAAAGCTTAGAAGCTAAACCAATTGAAGAAAATAAGTTTCGTCGAAAGTCGACGAGTTTTGAATGTTATAACATGTACTTTAGGGTGAGACTATGGTTTATTACATGATAAGGAGCTAAATCTATGAGTTAATTTTTATCGTATGATAGTTGCGTTCTACGTTTTGAAGTCAAGCAAGTAGTGGAAAAAAAGTTGGCAAAGGTTTTCATAAGTTACACTCATAACGTGCTTAACGTTAGGTTAAATGTAACTGCGATTTTATCCCGATATACTTGGAATTAGGGGATTATCTACCTACAAAACTGAAGATCTATGAGTCTAGTTTCCAACGCATTAAACCGTTCATCGATACAACATAGGAGTAGAGAGATATTTGCAATTTCGCGAGACTGCGCAAACATCATAAGTGACAAGTAGGTGGATCACTAGAGCTTTTTGAGCAATAGATTTCATGTGTTATATGAGGTCATATTGGGACATATTATATATCAAATTGAATTTCTTGGAATTTTGTTTCCAACGCTCTTAACCGTTCATTCATACGACATCAGGATAAAAAGATATAAGCGTCGGAA
>ML285778.1:637-23657 GCA_005239495.1 Nicotiana undulata
TGATTGATACCATGTTCATCACAGAACTCAGCAAACTTAGCATTTTCAAATTCAGTACCATGGTCAGATCTTATTGATGTTAGTTGATGTGCTAACTGATTTTGATATTTCTTAACAAATGCGATAAACATATCAAACGCTTCATCCTTAGATGTCAGAAATAAGGTCCAAGTGAACCTTGAATAATCATCAACTAGCACCATCACATATTTCTTACCACCTCTGCTCAGAGTTCTCATTGGACCACACAGATCCAGATGAACCAGTTCCAACGTCCTGGTGGTACTGATCATTTTCTTACTTTTGAATGAGGATCTTACCTGCTTCCCCCTTGCACATGCCTCACAAACTTTGTCTTCCTTGAACTTAATGTTAGGGAGTCCCACCACTAAGTCCTTAGAGACTAATTTGTTAAGCTGATTTAGACTTGCGTGACCAAGTTGTTTGTTCCAAAGGAGGGGATCACTGTCCAAAACACTCAAGCAAGTGTTCATTTTCAGACAGTGTGGAAAAGTCTATGACATAGATATTATTCATTCTCTTTCCCTGCAAAACAATCTTGTCAGTAAGCAAGTTAATCACAAAACATTTTGTGGAAGTGAAAGCAACCAGGTTACCTTTGTCACAAAATTGTGACACACTGATCAGATTGTATTTCAAGCCATCTATCAAGTACACATGTTCGATGGAACGTGTGTCATCCTTACCTACTTTGCCAACCCATATAATTTCACCTTTCTTTCCATTCCAAAGGAGACATTTCCTCATTTGAGGTTTTCAAGTGAAAGGAACTGTTCCTTGTTCTCTGTTATATGCTTTGAGCAGCCACTATCCAAAAATCAAATTTGGCTGCTTCCTCTCACTTGTACCTACAAAAGGAAATCAGGGGTTAGTTTTAAGAACCCAAACTAGTTTGGGTCCTTTTCTATGAGAGAATGGATGAATTAAATTTTTTCCAGCCCAATTTGGTAGCCAATTTTTCTTTTTAACAAACCTCTCATTTTTTCGACTGGCCTGCTCTCTTGCAGTACACTCAATTTTGAAGTGGCCATCTTACCACAATGGGTGCAAATTTTATTTTCAGGAAGAGAGAGATACTTGTTTTTGGGATCTCACTTGGGCAATTGACTCCCAAAACCAAGCCCTCTCCGGTTTCTACTATGATTATCTTGAAGCCATGTCAAGGCATCAGAGGATTTATTCCATTTACAAGTTCTATCTAATTCATGTTTGACTTTGCCAAGCTCTTCTTTAAGTGATCTTATCTGTTCATCCTTGGCATACATTTTATCTTTTAGTTTTCCCAAATTTTCCTCTAACATGACATGAGAGTGATCAACAACCTTTTTACTGGATCCTAATCTCAGTTTTAAGTTCTCAGATTTTAGTTCTAGAATCTCAGTCTCAAGTGGATGAACCCGGTTCAACAAGACAGTGTTTTTCTTTTCAGATTCACTGACTCTGATTTCCAGGTTCATGCACTTTGCTTTTAGCATTGCACATTCTTTAGAGAGTTGATCCTTCTCTTTGGTTGTTTCCTCAGAATCATCTATGAAATCAAGTACCAACTTAGAGAGTTTTTTCTTAGATAGGAACTTTATTTTGTTTTTAAGATGGGAGATACTTACCTCTGGTTCTTCCTGTGATTCCTCATCAGATTCTCCAATTGCCATGAGCGTCTGATCTTCAGTCTCCCCATCTTCTGATTCCTCATCTGAAGTTTCCCCCCAAGCAGCAACCATAACCTTAGTTGTGGTTTTCTTGGGTTGGACCAGTTCCTTCTTCCTATTCCTTCTTTCATATCTCTCATTTTTCCATTCTACTTCCCACTGAGGACAGTTTTTGATGAGATGGCCAGTCTTACCACATTTGAAGCATCCCTCATTGGTTGGCCTTTATGGAGCTTTTACTTTGTTATAGTTTCCTCCTGTAGAGATGCCCTTCTTCCTCATGCGAAAGTTTCTGAATTCTTTGGTAATCATGGCCATCTCATCTTCTTCCAGATTTGCTCCCTCAGTGATTATTAGTGCTAGACTCCTCTCCTTCTTTGGACCATCTATCTTCATTGTCTGCCTTCTGAGTTCATAGGCAGTGAGGTTTCCAATCAGCTCATCCAATCTCAAGGTTTCCATATTTTTGGATTCCTGGATAGTAGTGATTTTGCTTTCCCAGGAAATTGGCAAGAACCTTGTCAGGATCTTCTCAACCATGTCCTCTTCCAGAATGACTCTTCCAAGAGACTTCAGTTCATTAGTCAAGGTTGTGAACCTTGTGTACATCTCTTGGATAGTCTCTCCTTCTTTCATGGTGAAGTTTTCATACTGAGAATATATTAGAGTACCTCTAGACCTCTTTACCTGAGGTGTTCCTTCATGGGCTACTTGTAGAGTATCCCAGATTTCTTTGGCTGTGGTGTAACTTTGGATTCTGCTGTATTCATCTCGACCTAATCCACAAACTATCCAATTCTTGGCCTTAGCATTCTTCTCCCATTTCTTCAGATCTTCAGCAGTGCAATCAGCCCTAGTCTTTGGTACATCTAAACCTTCAGCAGTCTTCTTCATTGTAGCTAGAGGTCCATCAGCGACTATGTCCCAGAGTTCATAGTCTTCTCCAATAAGGTGGTCCTTCATCATGTTCTTCCACCAAGAGTAGTACTAGTCATTGAAGAATGGTGGCCTTGCAGTTGATTGACCTTCCCAATTCCCAGGTGGTGCACTCATTTTGATCTTTCCAAGGTGTTAGCCTTTTAAGGATAACCTGCTCTGATACCAATTGTTGTTTTAGACGTCAATACCACACAAGAATATAGATTTAATGTGTGGTACCCAATTTTTCGGGTGCTGTCTCACAAGAAGAACCTGGTTCTTCTTTGTGTTCCAACTTCTACTGGTGCAGAATAATAAAAGCTAAAGTAAAAACACAGATATTTTTACGTGAAAAACACCTAGCTCAAAAGGTGAAAAAACCACAACCTACTCCTCAGTAGGATTTGCTCAAACTCTTCACTAAAAACTCTGAGCCAAATGGACTTACAAAACAAACTCTTTTGTAATCCTAGGACTAACTCTAATCCCTTCGTATCAACTAGCCTCTAACTAATTTCTACAAGCTTCAAGTTAACTCTAACTTGAACAATGTGTACCTATTACAATTGATTCTATGAAAGCTGAAAAGATACAATATTAAAACTCCTACTACAATCAACTAGACTCAATACACAAACGATGGAACTGGTTCTTCTAGCTGATCTGTAGCCTTTGTATCGCACAATAATTCTGCTTGCAAAATAACTCTGGGAATTTGCTTTCAGATCTTGGTTCACTTCAGTACTTGTGCGTCATAAATTTCAGCAGGAATACTTCAAGTATTTATAGAGTCAGTATTTGAGTTTGTCGTTCAATTCTAGTACAACTCTAACTGGGTGAAAAGGTTCGAATTAAACTCAACTTCCTTCCTTTGTTACTATCCTTGCTGAATTCAACTTCTATCCTCTTTATCAGTTTGCAACCTTTTCGCATTAGGAGACAATCACTTAGTTCATTGATTTTTCACAATCACATTTATCTCTTATGCATATACGGTTTTTGTGCCAGCCATTCAGTTCAAGTATGTGTGCTCTGATGGACCTGGTTCAACTGGTCAGACATTTGTCAATCTTCAAAACTATGCAGTGACTTGGGTCAACAGTAATAAGGAGGCTACCATGATTCTTGGCCTCCCATCGGCCTTTTTCCAGATCATGCCAACAACGCTCGGTGTACGAAGAGGTCGAGGCCAGTTTTCGAACCCAGCTCTTAAGATCGAGGATTGCACGGGGCATCCAAGCAACCGTTACATCGTGAAAGAAGGCATTAATATGAAAAGGCAGAAGGACAAAAGAATGCATGGGCAATGAAATAATACTTACGCTTCATGTTCCATTTCTCAGGAATTGGCATCTTCTCTGCCGGGATGAAGTCGGAAGTCTTCATTTCAATGAACCTACCCATCCAGCCTCGATCTTTGTCCTCATCGATGCTCGAGAAAAATACCTTAGTTGCTCGACGCTGGAGTTTAATCAACCCTCGATAAATACGAGGGTTGTACAACCGAATGAGGTGGTCAAGGGTGAATAGCATCCCCTCGACTTTGCTTGAAAAGAATCGGAGCATGATGACTATTTGCCAAAAAGAAGGATGGATATGGCCTAAGGTTATCTGGTACTGACGGCAGAAGTCAATGATGACGGGGTCAAGGGGGCCAGCGTGAAAGGGTAAGTGTAAACACTCAAATACCCTTCCACGTGGGTGGTGATACTTTCTTCGGGGTTAGAATCACCACCTTTTTATTCCCCCAGTTTCAGTCTATCTTCACCCGCTCGAGAAACTTCTCAGTTATCGAGCAAATGCACCTCGACATATGCTCACATCAACCAGGGACCAAGGAAGCTTTCTCGATCTTAAAATCAAAATTAAGGGCACACCCGTCGGGAACGCACTCTTCAGGGCGCGGATCCACCGACGTTTTGTCACTGGTTGGCTAAAGAAGAAGATTTTTTCCTTTTAGGGAACTGTTTTTGAAGTTTTTTCCATTTTTAAAATTTTGAAGAAAGAAGAAGGTAGTAAAACTTGGTTTTTGAGAAGTTGACAGTGGAACCTGGAGATTTGTAAAAGGAAAGAACTTAGGAGAGATAAAGCTTTGAAGATTAGAAGAAAGTGAAAGTAAAGTTTGAATCAATGAGGAAAGTACCTATTTATAGGGTTTACGACGACGGTTCAACAACACTAGTGGTCGACCAACAACTAACGCTCATTAATGATTTAGGGAACTATACCAATGGGACATTTCGGTCACTTCCGACGCTTACGTTAGGAGGATGACGTCATGAAAGGTCGAGGTATAAAATCGAAGGCTCAATTCGTTTCTTGTCATTACACTCCCAAAAAATGAGGAGACTATCTATATACGGTTAAAATCAGTCCCATCCGATTTTGCTATTTGATCGAGATCAGGATGTTGCGTTGAAGGCCGACTTCGATTAAATCGCGAGTATAAGGCACCGAGTTCAGGATCGAAGTATCTGTCGAGATCGAGGTTGGTTACAATCGAAGCCAAGTGAGACATGCACCGAATAAGATCGGAGGCGGCGTAGTAACGGAAAAGCGAGATATCCGTGACTGGTCGAGGATCACGGCGTAAATCTCGAAACGTATCAAATCACGAACGAATAATTAGCTAATCATGTGATTTTCTTATGTAAATAGAGTTATACCATAAGTAGAATTCCTCTACTATATAAAGGGGAGTTCTAATCATTAGTGAGGGTCATCATTCACAGAGATAAAATCAATATAATTCTTTCTTTCTCGCTTACATTATTGTTCATCGTCTTGTTCTATTTTTCAACTGTTCTTGCACTTATAATTTCGAGAGTACTTCGACTCGAGGGTTGAGTTCTGTCTGAACACTGGTTTGCGTTACTTATAATTTAATTATATCATCTATCTTCGTATTTATCAATTGGTGTTCAGTGAAATCACATATCCTTAAAACCATAATATAAGTTTAATTGTTATCCAAATTTTAGGATAAACAACTATATATATACTGAAACCACTGTTTTTTTATAATGATCCATCTACGGATGAAACTATAGATGTAGAATATCTTTTTCCTTATGCTATCAGTGGTGCACCTGCACCTTCCTCCTTGTATGCTTCTTTTGTTTTGAAGTAATGAAAGTACTTAATTTTCTTGACCAAAAAATATCTTTTTAGGATATAAGACATAGTAATTTGTTGGTGAGATGATATAATTACAGTGTTTTGCCTAAACTTGTCACCAAGTGTTTGCCAAATTACTTATATCACAAATTTTGATATTATATTTGTCACATTTCTTGCGGGATAACAATTTTACCACGTGACAAAAGATAAAGACTCTTCTCTAACACTTTTTTCCTAAAGTGACCATCAAGTTTAAAATTGAAAAAAGTGAATATATATAGTTGCCTTGTGTGTAAAAGCGGCAAATCAAAGGACAATACTGTGGGACATACCGAATAGGTTAGGGATTTCAATGGGCAAAAAACATTAATAGACAAAACTTAAGAAAATATTTCACAAACATAGCAGCAATATGTATTTTACACACAAGGCAACTAAATAATTATATTTATAGCACAAAACTTTAAATCCTTACCTATAATCACGCATCTAAAGTGTTCATCGCCTCAAATATAAAACTAAAGGGTTTCAGTTTTTCATCTAATAATAAAATTGTTATTAATTATGATTTTATTGGTGCATACTTTCTCTCTATATCAATTATGGCGATGTTTTATTTGGTGGTATAAATACGAATGCTTGTATAATAGTGCATACTTAGATAAATAAGTGATCTTTATAATATTTACCTATTATTATATAATTTGTACAATACATTAATATTTATTTATTTAATAAGTATATCATGAAGTATAAATTAAATATTATTAGTACCAAATATTATTTATTTGGATATTTCGGTTTTCTATTAGCGGCTTTAACTATAACCTCAGCTCTATTTATTGGTCTGAGCAATGAACAGTTGACAACTAATGATTTCTACTTTACTAAGCCAGTTCGGTAAGTTAAGGTCCATGCTTGAAACGAAAAAAAAGAGGGTCCTTAGTCAATTTTGGACTGAAGCTGTTCTGACTGCCGTATCTTTTTTGAACCGAATACCTTCCTCTGTCATCTCTGGCATGCCGGTACGACTGAATATGCGTTAGAGAGGTCAATCCCTCCCCTACGACACCAAAAAAACCGGGCCGAACTTCTAAACCGCCCGCTTCCATAGGGGTCATCTTCGATCACGAGGAGAGAAGAGCCATTATTAGTAGCCGAAGTGTGGGCCGGCTAATTCAGGAAAAAACTTTCACATGTGCATAGGAAGACTGCCTAACGGGAATGAGCAACGACGAAATGAGAAGATGAGGTGCCTCCTTAGTATATAATACTTTTTCTCAATATAATAAATACATACGACGTATATTCGAAATATTAAATTTTATAATATAAAATATACCACATATTTATTGTATAAATATTATATATTTAGAGCACATTATAGTTGTTTAAATATTATATATATTACTATTATATATAAAGTATAAAAATGACTCGTGAATGCTTCACGTTTAAAGCCTTTCATTTTATTTAGTGATTAAATTTTGTGGCAGGCAGAGAACACAGTGAAAAGGAAGAGAAAATCATGGCATAAAAGGATTTTAAAATTTACTATGACAAATTTATATTAAAAAGTAACATAAATCTTTAAATTTATTCTAAAAAGATACGATGGGTCTGTAACTATTATATTCAAATGTAATAGAGTATAAAATTATTAAATAAAAAAATATGTGGTTATACAATGTACGTTTTATAAATATTTTTGAATTTAAGGTACATTACTTCATACATGCTTATAGATCTAAATGTCCAAACAATTAGAAAGCTGAAAAATTAAAGAAAAATAATACTAAAATTCCCATTGTGCAACCTCGTTAAAGATGGGATTATTTTTTAGATATTCTTTTTTTCAGAAATTTTGATATATTTGGGTAAGTGTTATTTATGGAAGAGAAGAAAAAAATTATGGAAGATAGAGGGAAAAAGAAATGTAACAAAAGTGTATTGATATTCTTAGTTAATGAGTTACCAACGTGAAAATGCTAATTTTTTTTTTAAAAAACGTGCCAGTTTTGGAAGAAACAAATATTACTATCATTTATGAGAATAATTTTTAAAAAGGAGCAACCATGTAAAATCTTGATTTCGATCAACAAGCCCGAACACCTTAGCTAGTGTTTGGCCATAGATTTCCAAATTTGTTTTGAAAAATCTAATTTGGGTGAAGTTTGGTTTGGAGATGAAAATGTGTTTGGACATCAATTTTCAAAACATATTTCCCAAATTTATTTTGGAAAAACATGAAACATGACTTATACCCACAAGTTTTAAAAACTATCACAAATGCCCAACAATACCATTATCAATAACATTCATTATATTATCGCAAACCAAAGTCTTTAACATAAATAAATTTGGTACAAAATTATCATATTTATAATGAACTACACGATACACTATCAGATGACCGATAAGACGAAGTAACATTGTTTTCAAAATAATAAATGGTGGCTCTTTTATAAAATACAAAAGTTTAGGGAAGTTTTTAAAAATCTAATAGTGATATTTTGGCCCAAAACCAGCTATCAAAATCTGCGTCCAAATATGTATTTGCCAGATAAAACCCAAATTTATTTTGATAAAATCTATGGCCAAACGAATCCTATAGTCTTTTGTGTGAAAATGACACCAGGTAGCCACTCTTAAGCATGTTGTTTAAAAGATATTTTTAATTTACAATATATTTAAATAATAATCAATTATACTTAAACTTCAGGACACAGAGCCATAGAGTTTAACCTCAAAGTTCAAACTTCAGGATATCGTGTCCTAAAGTTCGAAAATTGCGTCCAAAAGTTCGAATCATATGTCCTGAATTTTGAAATAGTAGTTCAGAAATTTAGGATACTGAATTTCAAATTAGCAGCCCAAAAATTCAAACTAAAGTTCAAGATACTTAGTTAGGAAGTGGGGCGGGTTCAGACAATTTCAACCCGTCCCGCCCCGTTCCGCATAGGATTTAAACCCGCATTCACCCCCTCCCCCTCCCTGCAATTTTTTAAATAAAAGTTCTCTCTTTTTTTTTTAAAAGATGATTGTGACGAAAAAAACAGACCGCTTTTTACAAGCTAAATTTTCAATTCATATATTTCAAACATTGAAGGGTCGCTGTTTATTTGTCTCTCAAGCCATATATGGCTTCAGATTTTTTCAACAATTAAATAGCAAGGAGTAGTGCTATTATATATGGTAATAATTATAAATAGTTCGAAAATTAAAAGACGAAATTTTTTCCATATGGATTTAAGTTGAGTTCCACCAACAAACAAAAATGAGAAGGGGTAATACAAATAGATGAAAAAAAAGCGGTAAGGATTTTTAAAACTCCATAACAGTTAAGAATATAACAGTTCTTTTTAGATTTGTTTACGTTCAAAACTTCTAACAATTTCGAAAGCCAGTATCATTCATTGTATAATAGAGACACATGAATTGATGACAGTGTATTTTGGGTTGTGGAGACCCAACCTGTGATCCGCCTTGTCCCGTGGCGGACCCAGGATTTTGTGCAAGCACCCCTTCCCCTTTTGTCTCGCTCGCCCACAAACTCTCAAACTAGAATCGCCCCCCTAATGCGCAAACTTGCACCGTCCCGCACCCGCATCGCCTCATTGTCATCCCTATACGCAATCCTGAAATTTGGGTGAATTGACTAATATTTAAATACATTATAAATTTTGAATATATTTTAAATAACGAGCTTAAAAATGGCTATTGCTGCACTTTGCGCTGTCTTTTGTTTGGAATGGGCCTTGCCCCGTTAAACTTGAAATTCAGAAGCCCAAACAGTATTTTGGATTTCGAATTCCAACACAAATCACGAATGATTTCGGCCCCGCGAATCCCCAAGGGTAGGTCGATTTACTCCTTCAATCGAGCTGCAACCACTTTCCGGCGATTTGCAGACGCTCCTCTAGCCCTCTTTGCTACAGCGAACTCTTTCTCCGGCAAAATCAAGCTGTAAGTTTCACTATCAGTGTCTCTAATTCCTTCCTTTTCAAATTTCATACTTCCCTTCTTTCACTAGAAAGATAAAAAGCCCTAATTTTTCTGTCAGTCCTATTCACTTGTACCATTAGGTTTTGAGTTAATTTAAAAACAAAACCCTATTTTGATGCCTGTGCGAGATTCTTTGAACTATTGCATCTGATTTACTCGCTTTAGTTAGCTATGTCTGTTAACAACAACAATAACCCTAACAAGAACATGGGAGGATCCTCCTCCTTTGGCAATTCACCTCCTTCAAACCCAATTGCACACCTACAATCCCAATCACAACCCCAACAACAGATGCCGTCGGGGTTTCCCGGGTCATTTCAGTTATCTCAGCTCACTGCAGCTCATGCCCAAGCCATTGCTCAAGCACAGTCGAAAGTCCAAGCTCATGCTCAAGCTCAAGCACAAGCTGCCCATGCCCAATTCCAGGCTCAGTTACAAGCTCAGGGTCTGTCCCTTAACCAAGCCCATGCTCTTGGCAATTTTGGTTCTGCAAGTGTCTCCGCGAAACGCATGCCTCAGAAACCTCCGGTGCGCCCACCTGCATTCGCGGCTGCTAACACGGTTTCCCCAATGAGAACTATGGAGCTTTCGTCTGCTGCGAGAAGGAAAAAGCAGAAGCTTCCCGAGAAGCACTTGCATGAGAAGGTGGCTGCGATTTTGCCTGAATCTGCACTTTATACTCAGCTCCTTGAGTTTGAATCTCGGGTTGATTCTTCCTTAGCAAGAAAGAAAGTTGACATCCAGGAGGCTTTGAAGAATCCGCCTACTATTCAGAAGACGCTTCGTATATATGTATTCAATACTTTTGCTAATCAGATTCGTACTATTCCTAAGAAGCCGAATGCTGAACCGCCTACATGGACCCTTAAAATCGTAGGAAGGATTTTGGAGGAGGGAATGGATCCTGATCAGGCTGCCATGTTTCAGAAATCAAGCTCCATGTATCCAAAGTTTTCAACTTTTTTCAAAAGAGTCACCATTTCCTTGGACCAGAAACTGTATCCTGATAACCATATTATAATTTGGGATTCTGCGAGATCGCCTGCACCTCAGGACGGTTTCGAGGTCAAGAGAAAGGGAGAGCAAGAGTTCACTGTTAATTTAAGACTAGAATTGAATTACATGCCTGAGAAATATAAGCTTTCACCAGCTTTAACTGAAGTTCTTGGTATTGAGGTTGAGACTCGTCCGAGAATTATCTCTTCTATCTGGCATTATGTTAAGGCTCGAAAGTTGCAGAACCCTGACGATCCTTCTTACTTCAACTGTGATCCTCCGCTTCAGAAAGTTTTCGGGGAAGGAAAGGTTAAATTTACTGCAGTCACACAAAAGATCACGCCCCATTTGTCTCCTCCACAACCCATACATTTGGAACACAGGATTAAACTTTCTGGGAATAATCCTGCTGGAACTGCATGCTACGATGTATTGGTCGATGTGCCATTTCCCATTCAGAGGGAACTGAATGCTCTACTGGCCAATACAGAAAAGACCAAAGAGATTGAAGCTTGTGATGAAGCAATTTGTGGTGCCATAAGGAAGATCCATGAGCATCGGAGGAGAAGGGCTTTTTTTCTTGGTTTTAGTCAATCTCCTATTGAGTTTATTAATGCACTTCTAGAATCCCAGACCAAGGATCTGAAAGTTGTTGCTGGGGAGGCAAGTCGCAATGCTGAGAAAGAACGGCGGTCTCAGTTTTATAGCCAACCATGGTATTTTAACTCCGCTGCTACTAGATTTTACTTGCCTTTGCATTTTTGAGTATATTATATTCTTGGAAGTTAAATTTCTTATTACCATCCGAAGTAGCTTAATATTTATAGTTTCAGTAATTTGTTAAGAAATACAACAATTCTCACCAAGATAGAAGTGTGTATAACATAAAAAGATCCCCATAAATATTTCTCTTCTTAACTGGCTTAAATTGACAACTAGTAGAGACTAGAGTTCATTTCCAATTACTTTAATCATTGTTTCATGTGATTTTGTGACAGCTCATGTCTTCTTTGTTTTATTTCATTGTACTAACTTCCTTTGTAGTTGCCTCCCTTTATTTTAAGAATTTTTTTTAACTAAAGTTGTTAAAGAAAATTTTGTCGTACTTACTTCCCGTTAAGATATGGGCACAACACAAAGGGTTTATGGATGGATCACTTTTAAAAGAAGTTAAAGATGCATTAAATTCTTAATATCACTCAAAATGAAACTTAGTCCTGACTAAGCTAAGGAGGGTTTTCTCCAAGACAAGTATAACCAAAAGGTACATTGTGTTTTTGCAACTAGATAAGTGGTTGGTTTAATCATCAACTCTTTTATTCGAGATTTTGTGGACCTCATCATGATTGTTGGTAGCTTGTCTATAAGAGATATTTTTCCCTTGTTAATGGTGCACAATTGTGCACTGTGCTGTTTGGAGACATTAATGAGCATTATTTTTCATTGTCAGGGTCGAGGATGCTGTTATTCGCTACCTGAATCGCAAACCAGCTTCTGATGCCCCTGGAAGCGGGTGAACTGAACTATATTCTTCCCTAGTATCGGATTGTTTTTTGTGGAATTTGTGCAACATCCTAGCATTATTTTCTCAAGAAGTTAAGAATGTAGGTTCTTGCAATATTGGGTGGGTTAGAGGGAAGAATTTCTTTGAAACAAGGAAAGACGTTGGCTGTTCAAGCGTCTTCCTGTGCTACGAATAGAAGTTCAGTGTTTGTATTTTTATTATTTTGGAAGAAAAAAGGTGTTGCTTTGTGCGACAAAGCATGTAAAAGTGTAGGATATCTGGATGTTTTGAGATGTCTGATGATAGGCATAGAATATTGTAGGACTTAGACATTGGATGCTTTGGTATTCTGATGATGTAAAATTCTAGCATTCCAATTTCCAGCTTCCAATGTCACTGTATTCGTTGCTGTCCGTTTGTTGTTCCATCAGTCTTTTCTCCAGGTTAACCTGACTTGATATTATTTGGGTTTGTTACTTAGTTGTAAAGATGGTATTTGATGTACTAAAGATAAGTATTTCCAGTTAAACTTTCCAAAAGTTTTGGAAATCTTTCTAAAATTGACGTTTCACTATGCAATTTTTTCTGGAGAAGTTTTCTTGGTCTTTTTAAAATAGTTTTCCAAAAGAATATGTGTAGAAAGATTAAGTAGTGCTAGTCAGAAATGGGAACTATTTAGACTAGACTTTATATTATGGATGTTGGAGTAAAATGAGTCCAACAGAGTGGTACACATAAAACGTTTACACAATTGATTTTTCAGATTTCGAGAATGAATTAATTATTTTTTTCCTTACATTGTCCTTGGAATAAATTGTGTTGTATTATGTGTTAGGAGTGTTTATTTGAGATAGTAAAAGCTAATATGATCAATTTCATTGTTAATTAATGTTAAAAGGTGGATTTCTTAATTTGTGTGGAAACAAATAAAAATTCACTTATTTTGGACCGGATGGAGTAATTATTATTTCTTCTGGTCCAATCAATTTGTTTTTAGTACGCCGATTAAGAAAATACTAAATTCTATACCAAAATACCTAATATGACTAAATTACCCTTAATTAATACTTAATGTGAGAGAGTAAGAAAACTTTTTAGAGATATGTACATAAACGTAATGTAAAATCAAATTGAATTATTTCTTGATTATATAAATTGACACTTATTTTGGACCAAAATAAAAAAACAAATAGGTCACTTATTTGTTATAAATAACAAATCCTTAATAAATGCGAAAAAGGAACAGCGTCGTACAAGTTTTCTGTGGACTCGTAGGTTTATTTAGAAAAGAGGTAATAGAAGTCTCTAGACGCAGCTTTAATTGGCGGTAGGGCTAGAAGCAACAGGCGCGAAGCTTCAATCGGACTGTGGAGACCTAATTGTCCGGTTTTCTTAGCACAACAAAAGCATGTAATTTCTTCTTCCTTAGCTAGAACACAACTTACCATTTATGATTTATCTGTTAAAATCAAAATCGTTTAATACTTTTGGCTGTGAATTGTAATGCTGTATATAATAATAGGAGGCATTCAGTAAATCGTCCACCAACACCGGATACACGGGATGATCAAGAAAAGGAGCCTACCCTTAATGAAATTATCAACATTAAGGTCAATTTTATCAAAATTATCTTTTGGACACATCGTTTGCAGTTTTTGATTATTGATGAGCTGTATAAATTTCTGAGTGTTTGATGAATTGTTTGTTTAGTTGATTGAGAGTGGGGAAAAGGAACGGTTGAAGGAGCTTTTGAGGGAAAGGCTCGTGGAGTCTGGGTGGAAGGATGAAATGAAAGCTCTTTGTAGGTAATGTCTCTCTCCGAACTTGTTTCAAACACATGGAAGGATAAAATATTGTTATGAGAATGTGTCACATAGCTACTTTTTCAATACATGAATGTTTAATTGGGAACGGCACAGAGAAGATTAGATGAGTTTTATTTGTTTTGTAGCAACTACATCCTTGCCCTTTTGCTACGATGAAACCTCAATAAAAAGTCAATCGCTTTTCTTAGTTTGCTGGCAAGTCAATTAACTGCCTATTTGACAATCTTGGCCTGTTTATTTTGCTGGCAAGTTAAATACAATTGTGTACATCCATATCTTGCATCCTAGAGGTGCATGGTTTAATTCTTACCAGGCCTTTCTGTTCCTCTTTCCTCACCCCAGACCCTCTCCGTCCCCCCTCTCCGTCCCTGAAAAAAAGGGGAAAAGATCCCAAATGGTGTTTGACAAGAATTTAAGGTAACTCAAGTCTTGAACAATGGAATTACTTACAAGTAGGACGCTCCAACTGCCTCTTAACTCTTATAACTTATCGATTTCATCCTTTACACTTTGATTAATCCTTACCCATGGAAAATATAAGAAAAATATTATCTACGCAGTCTTACATACACCAAGCATCTGCATACCCCCCCCCCCCCCCCCCCCCCCCCAACCCCCAAAAAAGGACAAAAGAACTTTTTGCACGACCCTAGCTCTACCAGTGTCCACATCTTTCCCCACTAGTCCTGATTCAACCGGTGAAAAGGAAAGGAAAGGAAGAAACTCTATTATACTAAAAACCTCTCAAATCAGATCGCTACCTCTGATTATTTAAAGACTAATGAGCTTTTGTTTTGCAGTTCCAGAACCCCGACAAAAAAATCACAAGATGGTTTCTAATTTAAGCAGACGCACAGATTAAAAAAACAAATTAATTGGAAAGAACAATGATTTCTAGAAATGACAGTCTTTCAGCATGTTGGTTAGTTGTAGTAATTACATAAATAGATTTGTGAATGTTGACAGAAACAGTTGCAGTACAAGAATGACTGAACTTTGACACAGGCAGCAGTTTAGATTTTGAAAGGTAGGTTGGAGAGGTCAACTAGAAGAGAATGAGAAGGGATAGAGACGGAAGGGGGGTGAGGGACCTAAAGCAAGTAAGAGAATTGAGATACAAAACATCACAGAAGAGGATGTATAAAAGAGGAGAAGGGGGGATTAAGGAGTTTGAAAGGAATTGGTAAAAGGTTAGGGGAGAGGTGAGGGTTGGGGTCTACTAGAGGTTAAACGATTGCAGAGTTGTAGATAGGTTGTCAAAGTAGGATGGGGAGGAGGGGGGCGGGGAGAGGGAGTAGCTGGGGATATGGGTGGGAAGGGGAAGAATGGTGGGGATTGGGATAGGGATAGGGTGGAGGAAACGAGCATGAAGAGAATAGGCAAAATAGGGTAGCAGCAAGGTTAGACTTGCTTAATTAGTACGGTATTTTTATTCTCCTTGATGAATGGGAAAATACATACAATTTTATCCAAATTCTTTAAGATATGTTTTTCTTAATTATGTGGTATTTTGTGACCAAACTTAATTATTTGGTAATACTCTGTTTTATCTTTTAAATTTGAAATTTTCTAAGAACTATCAATTTCGAGGTGGTTGATTTCTAATTACAGCCAACTTAGGACACTTAGTGTGGCAGAACTTGAGTGTAACACGAAGGGAACGTAGATTTATTCAGTAACGAGCAGATTGTTTAGTTAGACGACTTAAGAGAAGGGAGCTATGTGTAGCATTTGGAGGTACAGGGAAATTAAGAGCCCGTCTGGACATAAATTTTTTTTACTTTTTTCCAATTTTTTTTTTGAAAACAATGTTTGGTTATCAATTCAACACCTTTTTTCCAATTTCACTTGAAAATGCATTTTCACTAGTTTTTAATTTTACAAATTTACCCTATACTTTTAAAATTTATACAATGACCGCAGCAACTATTAACCTACAACTACCCAAAAAAACACAAAACGTGCAGGTATTTTAAAATTCTTGGTGATGCAAGCAACCAATTAATCCATCTTTTGTTTTTATTTTATCTTTTAAAATAGGTAGGTTTTATTGAATTCTTGATATACCCCAATATTAAAGAAGAACTTGTTCATATTCATGTTGTTTGTGGCTTAAATTCCTTCTCCGTGTATTAGTAGAATTAGAAAATGTGATATTTATTTTGCATCTTCTATGTTGAACAATAGCATTTTGATCGTTCATTTCAAGTAGGATAATCAAATTGGGGTAGTTTTGATATATTTTACAAGTTGTGGGGCATAAATCATGTTTCATGATTTTGAAAAAAAGGCATCCAAATATGTTGCAAATATTATAACCAAACACAAACTTCAATTGAAATTCCAAATTCCAAAACCAAATTTGGAATGCATGGCCAAACGCCTACTAAATGATTGAGAAGAACCAAAAAATGTCTCTTTCTAGTTATCATTGATCTACGAGTTTCCCCTGTATTTTCTTTCATCACCTTGTTCAATATTAAGCCTCGATTATAACAAGGTTGGGGTGGGGGTCTTCAAGAGCCAGTTTTGTTTAAGTGGGGAGGGTTATTGCACCTATTTATCTCGCGCTTTCAGCTTTTAATATGCACTTAAATTGTTACTACCTCTGAAGGTACTTAAGAATACTATTCCAAGTTATTAGCTTATTTCTTTACCTTTATGATCTTTGGGATGCTAGTCATGTGTTGTGTATATACAGCAAACGATTCTCAATTTGATGTGTAACCTTTGTCACATTCATTCTCTCATCAATACTTTACTTTAGGGAATATGTCAAGAAGAAAGGACGGAACAATGTAACTGTCGACGACCTTGTACATGTGATTACCCCGAAAGGCAGAGGTAAGGGTTCTGTCTTCTCTTTCACTTTTTCTCGACACAACTCACACTTGAAGGAGGCATGGCTATAGCTTATAATGTATTCCTTCTGATTATTTTCTTATCCTTTTAAGCAATAAAAGAGCATTGAAGTTGACATATTTCCTCGAGAACAGTTGGTTCATTTGAACATACGGCTTTGGGAGATTAGATTTTCTGACCCGTCTCTTATTCAGTTTTCCAACTTCATGATTATTGGAATGTTTTAAATACTGCTCTTGCATTGCCTGCATTTGATAGAATATGCGCATTGGCGTTACCTTTGTTAAATTCTTTCTGCTGCTTATTGAATTGCAGCTTCAATTCCTGATTCCATCAAAGCTGAGCTGCTACAGAGAATTCGTACATTTCTTGTTTCAGCCACTCTTTGATTCAACAGCTTCATATGCATGAAGAAGGTAGCAGAGTAAAGGTGAATATGTGGCATTATGTTTTGACTCATTCATCTTGGGGCGTTCCTGATCTAGATTATGACAACGGTGGAGGAACTAGGAGCCATATGAGAAGATGTGTCATTGGCAGTTTGATTGTTCCAAGTTCCATTGAACTGAATAAATTTGTACTTGGTGGTACTCTGCGTCGAGGGGCTAGGTTCAGAGTTCAACCACTGCATCGCCCCTCACCTTTTAGTGTCTAAATTATTTGTTTTCTGGCTGGTGCTGGTCTTTAAGAGTAGTCTGTATTGCATTACCTGTGCAGCACAACCCCCCCTCCCCCCCAATCTTTTTTCTCTTTTTTATTGTTGTATACTGGGGGTTGGTAAGAGCTAGTTGGATGTATGTTTTTTCTGGCTTTGTTTTAATTCTTACAAGAATAAAGATTTGGGTTCTCCATCTTAGTTTGCCTCTGTCTTGTGTCTGCCCTCTGCAACCCCCTCAAGCGCCAAAGCATTGAGGGGTTTTAACATCCTGTTGACCATGTCTAGGTAACAGGCAATTGATTGCTCCCTCTAATCCAATTTATGTGGCTGAATTTGACTCGGGCATTTTTTTTTAAGAAACACTTGCGAAAAAACTGACATGACATTTCAGTGGGTATAAAAGGCGTGCTATTAACGTTGAAAGGAGAAACTTAAAGTTAAAAATGTATCATTCTTTAAGGATGTGATTAGTAAGGAAATAGTATTGCATAAAATAGAGAATAACACTATTTCTAAACTAAAATGATTTCTGTGCATCGTCTGCGGTGGTAGTCGGGCATAACAGTTTCAATCCCTCGTCAAACTGATCCATCATTCTTTCCTTTGATTAACGAGTTTTATCATGGCTTCAATTACTCGATCTGTGTTTCTCTGATAAATCAGAGTAGTGACGTCTTTGCTATGATCTTACTCCAGTTGTGGTTTATAATTTGAAAGATAGTTCTAAAATAAGGATGTCCGTTGCTGGCACAGTTTCACCATTCAATTCAATACTCTTGTAACCTAAGAATTTGGTGGACAAGCCCACTGCATCCCCTCGGAATAGAGAAGAAATAACTGCTTCAATGTCCCATTTCACAAATTGGATGAGACAGAGTCGAAATGCAGATGTGAAATGACATTCAGTATTGACCCATTACAAGGCCATCATTACTTTTCAAGTTCATTGCAAATTTGCAAGATTACAAGACTAAATTTGGGAAGCTTCTATTCAAGCATCTCCAGAGAAAATCGCACACTTAATTGGCTAAATTAGCCAACCCTACTATTCAGAACCTCTCTCAGCCAGACTTAATACCAAAGCTTGTGCTTTAGGAATCAGCGGAAAACACATTCCAGATATAGTGAAAAGCGCCACAAAACAACATCATTCACATAGACTACCAGAGTTTATTTATGCTAATTAGTCCACCAACACTGGCGCTTAGACACCAGTTTTTTCACAGAGATCCAGCAAGTCCAAAGTCTGCAAAACAAATCAGGTGTTAGGCGTCGTGACTCTCAACTCTTGCCATAGTACTTGCTTAAGGACTCAAAACTACGAAATAGGCTCTCATCTTACCTCGGGCACAGAGAGCTCAAGACGGAATTTGGGTCCATCATAATGATGCAAAACTGGTCTAAAAGCATCTTCCTCCAAAGGCTTACCTAGTTTCCTAACACGGATCCTCACCTAAATATGAAGTGCAGATAACTCAAAATAAAATAAATCCTTCACGAACCTAGAGGAAAATGAGCAGTAACTCATTACTTTACCTGAGCAGGGAATCTTGACTCTCCTTTACATTTTTTATCTTCCCAAGCAGTTGGATCAATGTTGGAACCTCCAAAACTTGCTGCCTGTCAAGAAAAATAGTTACGAAGATTGTTATAATGGAGATTCGTTGTGCTGCTGTTGACGCATGAACGAATACTCGAATCTGAATGATTGATACTTGTTCTGACATCTTTGTTTATCACATAAAACAACTAAGGCAGAAAAATGATCCCTTTAGAGAAGCTATCTTGAAAAAGGAAGCTAGTAGTGCTCATCTTCAACAACTTATAGTACTTGGAACTAATTTTGACAAGTACGGTGCGTTAAATAACCAATGCAGAAGTAGTAGTATGAAGCCCTCACCAGAATCATTGCATCGCAATGCTTCAAAACCTATCCTTTGGAGATAACAAAGTCCTAACACTATAGTTAAAAAAAAATAGAACTACAAAAAAGTTGTTTTTCTCTGCTCTATGAAGAAAATTCTTATAATATGCGCAGCAGCCATATGCATGTCCGAGGATGCTTTTGTCTTGCAATATTCTATGGGCGTTAATCACCCTTTATTTATAAAGATGGGAACAAGCAGATGTTATCCTGTTTTAGAACACCGGCAAAAACAGTGTTGTTGGACAAACCTCAAAGGTGCCATACAACTGGTGAGTAGTGTAATTGTAGAGGAACAAGGGTAACCCTGGTGTTATTGCCCGCACGGAATCTCTATACCTTGGAGGTAGACCTGAAAAAGAAAGATTGGAGTTGAGATGTGATAAAAACGAATATACTTCCAGCACCATATTTATCAATGACTTCAACTTTCTCTGCAGTTTGCTCTATTGGCACAAATTGAACTGTATAAGCTTTTAGATTCTATAAAATTAGGATCTCACTTTTTTCCCCCTCTCTCACAAGTGATTCAAACTCTCATCAGCCACAAATAGTGAAATGTTAAAGCAGCTAAAATGCATAAAAACTGACATTTCAAGAAAAGGACTTCTTTTTTAGTTAAATCCCCACTCATGCTTTCACCTCCTGTGGTGGTGCTGAGTTTGGCATTGACCTCGTATACGAATATTGTTAACAAAAAGTACAAAGTAGGGGGGAGATAAACATAACCTCTAATCCTACTGGTGGTTACTCTAGTCAACTATCTTGCTAAAGATGGTTTAACTAGTCAACCAAGAAGAGAACATTCATTCTCTTAAATGTGGTGTTACTTCATTCTTTCAGTCACGCTGTTGACCAAACAGGTTAGGTTCAATATGCACTGAAGATGTTTATAGCCTACTGTATACAAGACATAAGTTCTACACTTTCTTATGCCAAACAAACAAGTCCACTTAGTTTAAAAAAAAAGATTAAAAGATCATAGAAAAGTTACCAAACAGCTGGCGCTTTAAGTCTTCCTGCATCGTGTCATTGTTGCAGACAAATACATACCCTCCAAGAACCTCATTCCTGGGCAGTGTCTCAGCAGCAGGCAAAGTCTTAAACCTTTTTTCAACAGCATTGTTCCCATTCGTGCTCTCACTATTGTTGATGTTGCATTGTTCATTCATGTGGTTGCTGTTGAACTTGCTAAAAGATATATTTCCGAAGCCGTTGACATTATGTTTCGGATAAACTGAATTAATGTTATAAACGCCATTCTTAACGGAACTCTCAGTCATATTTTCAGTCATCATGCTATCCAAATTTAACATGTTAAAGTTAAGGCTTTCACGCTTGTTATACTCCTGATAACCAAGATAATCCCTGGGCCTAATTTCAGCTGATCCCTTCGAAAAGTCAAGGTTATTCCTCCGCTCACCCTTGGACTTTATCTGCTCCGCCAATTTTATAGCAGCCGTTGTCCATTTATGATCTTCCGACACTTTTGATTGGCCTCGAAGCTCATCCCCAAATTGCCAATAGCTGTGCATATTCTCCATGTTGCAGTTTGACTACTAAATTATACAGCTCGAGAATCTGCATAACATACCAAAAATCAGATGAAAAGCACTAATAAGTGAGTCCGGCATAAAAATTCAGGCTAAATTCTGGATATCACAGCAAAAGGAGTTAAAATCAAAGCACTTCATAGTATAAGATACTAGCTTTTACTGAACAAATACTACTTGAATTACACTATGGATCAGCTAATAGTGACAACACAACAATGTCGTGATTAGGAAGTTGGGAACAATAATCATAAAAAAGAAAACTTAAAAATTTATGGTAATTGTGTCAACAACAGCTTTCTTAGGAGAAAACTGAAAAAACTTAACCAAAGTTCCAGGACAGAAAATAGTTGAAATCCAAATAAGAAACAATACTAATAAGTGTGATGAAATCAAGCCCAAACATGGTCAGGTAGACAATTTAAGCAATATTGACCCAATGAATAAGAGATAAGATCATCAAATTGGAATGCAGCAATATGCTGCTTAGTTTAAACTTTAAACTAACATAGAAGCAGGTCATCAAATAAATTTATTTAGCTAAAAATATGAAGAGCTTACTTGAAATTTGATGAACCAAAATATTCTTCAATCACAATAACCCTAGAATTTGGGATCCATAGCTAAAACCAAAGCAAGAAAAGTGAGAAGCTAGTACCAGTACCAGGTATTTTGAAACTTTACTTTACACCTAATACTTTAAGCTGGCAACACTTTATGTAACTCACATTTACATTTCTGACATTAGATATCATTTCAAATTTTAAGGTGGAGCCTGTATGAATTGAATGATTAAATCACGCGCTTTATGTGACGTGTGCGGTCAGTTTCAGTTGCTTGACCATCATGGATGATAAAAGTAGTAATACACGCGCTATCTGTGCGAATGTGTATAGTTTTGTAAGTGTGGTCAGACATCGGTGTCGTGCTGGCCATTTGAACAGAAAATGTAATTTAAAGTGCTGTCGGTTGAACAAGAAACACGGGCCACCAATCCCGTACTTGGTTTTGGGCCAGTTAAAGTTTTTTCCTGACCCGACTGGAATGAGCCCAAATGCCACAGCCCTGGTCTGATCCATACAAATTTTATATATATATATATATATATATAGGGATTTTTTCTTTCATATACTATATAGGAAACTATATTACCAAATATGTTCATGGTTTGGAAATTACCCGTCATGTTAACAGTTTTTCTACAAAATATATACAATGCATTAAATACAGAATCTTAGTAGCTATAATCTTCCTATTTAGGCGCTAAAATTAGGGAAGTAAATATTCTTCCAGATATTTCATTAAATAAGGAATCATTGTAGCATTAGAATTCTTATTTAGGCGCGCTAATATTGGGGAATTAAAGATTCTTTCAGAAATTTTCAAACGCAAATCACGCTGTATTAATTTTCGTCTCTTTCTATTCAATGTACTCAGCTTGTAGATATTTTGTAGATTATTTGTATTCTGATTGTAGATGCTTTGTTTTTTGTTTTCACAAATAAAAAACTACTAAAACGTCTACAAATCTTCTGCAAAAAACGCAATTATGTCGAAAATCCCAATTAAACTACAATCGAATGAGAATTGGGATATTAAAATTCAATGTACCCAGTTTGTAGATATTTTGTAGATAAATTATAGATTATTTGTATTCTGATTGTAGATGCTTTGTTTTCTGTTTTCACAAATCAAAAACGAACTTCTACGAATCTTCTGCAAAAAATGCAATTATGTTAAAAATTCCAATTATGCTACAATTAAACTACGATCTATGTTGAAAAAAAATGTTGACTACATTTTCTCTTCGTCTACAAAAAAACTACAAATAAAATACAAATCAGTTTTAGTATTGTATAAAAGCTGTATTATTTTTAAGAGTATCTACAAAATTACTACATTTATACTACAATTAAACTACAATCTATGTTGAAAAAAAATGTTGACTACAAAATTTTCTCTTCATCTACAAAATTTCTACAAA